>LPNX010335439.1:909436-1050933 GCA_001517045.1 Pseudotsuga menziesii | reverse complement strand
GAGGGTTTGCTCAATGGCGAAATAGTACAGGAAAGACCTGCACACATTCAGCACATCGTTCCCCTGCGAGTGGTGATACCACAACCTTTCTTTACTGTCAAACACGCTTCCCACAAAGAGGAAAGGGTCGCAGACATTCCTATCTCTATCAACTAGGAACTCTTCCTTATCGTCTACGACTTGACCCGACACCTGAACCTCTTTTCTCCGGTCCATTACTGAATTTCACACTGGTAACTTGCAGGAGGAATTACAGAATTACTGGGCTTCAGTGTTACCTGGTTTACTGTGGCGGCGCGTGCTCGAAGCGTGTCTGCACTTGTTGAATAGGAGCCGAAAACTGACAGATGGAAGCTTCCAGATAGGCCGGTCCTTTTCACTGGTCCCGAGCGAATAAAATAACAATGATAGAGGTCAACCCTTCGCTTTTATAAGCCTTTTTATTCCCGGAGCCTATCATCATTCGCCACGTGGAAGATCATTTATTCTCCGCAACTACCACTTACTATCCACCACGTATCTTTCTTCTCCGGATCCATTACCCACCGTTGATCTGATCCTTCGCAAACTCCTGGCCCTCGGATCGCGCGCCACGTGTCCTTTTCCGTCGAGCGCCTTGGCGATAAATACCGTGTAAGTCCCCGTCCCGGAATCGCTCATGACCATAGATGTAACGTGCCTTTATCCTCCACCGTTGGATCAAATGCCACGTCCCACATTCCGCTGAGCCTTCCTCCTTTAACCATCGTGTAACTCTGAGTCCCGGACTCACCCTCGTCCGTCGATCTGATACATCTTTACAGGTGGGCCGTTGGATCATGTGGCGCCCACCGAATTCCGCTGGGCTTCTCCGCTTTAACCTTCGAGCAAGTTTGATCAGCGGAATTGCTTCTAACCGTCGATGCTATATGCCTTTAATCGCGCATCGTTGGATCATCATCCACGTACCCAATTCCGCTAGGTCGTTCGGGGTTATCCGTTGTGCAAGTTCGATCTGCAGAATCCGTAATAGTCGTCGATCCACTCCACTGCTGATCCTCGGCCGTCCGATTATCCGACACATACCCATTCCGCTGGACGCCTTGGGGCTTATCCCTCGTGCGATTTCACTCCGCAGACTCCATAATGGCCGTCGATCTATTCTGCCTCTGATCTTCGGCCGTCGGATTAACTACTACATACCATTCCGCCGGACGCCTGGAGCTTATCTGCCGCGCAGCTTCTGGTTTAGGGAATCAATCACATCCGTTGATGTGATGCGATTCTGTCCCCCACCGTCGGATCGAGAGGATTATTCATGATTCCGCCAGCCTCCCTTTCCTTAACTGACGCGTGCTTTCACAGGGCGGATCTATTGTGCACCGTGGATCTGCTTGGGACCACTTCACAACCTTTGATCTGTGCAGCGGGTTAAAGGGTCGAACTTCTCTTATCCCCCTCGCATGTTTTGAAGGGCGGAGGGATCATTAGCCACTGATTTTCTTCTTTCCATCCTCGCAGCCTAGGATATTTGGCAATCTGATCGACATTTAGACCTTCATCATACTCATATACTATATCCTTTGACCAAAGTGCTCGAAAAACATTATTTTTTCTCCACCATGGTTTCATTCTCCTTTGGTCAAATAGAGGTGTTAACAATGAACCCATTTCACCTTGCATAGTTTATAACCTTGGATTAAACCCTTACCTTATTTCCAATGTTAATCCTTAAGCTTATTTTAAAGAGTTAACGACATATTAGGTGGAGATGGGATGGAAAATTGACATGTGTAGAATGTAATAAAATATCAAATGTAATTGAAGGTGGCCATGTGAGGAGACACAACATGTAAAGGAAAACAAAATAGAATGCAAGGCTCAACAAGATAGATTGCGTAACATAGGAATGCAAGTTTAGAAAATAGAGCATGCACAACATGGGTGGTGACTGTTGAATGCAGTATGCCAAGCAGAGGACAAGTATGATAGTTCACATAGATATTCTATGAAGGAAAAGTGAGCAATGTACATAAAGAAGTTCATGATTGAAGAGGAAATGAAGGCAAGAAATGGTGGAAGGAATTGTGCATAGGTTGTTGCGGGTGCGTGGAAAACAATGAACCCAAGGCAGAACCTAGGATGCACAAGGTGGGCTGTAGCAAAATTAATGAATAATGTAGAGTATCATATCCAATTGATTGGTGAAGGGGTTGTTGTGTGTGCGTACAGAACACGGAGACCATGATAGAACCCAGGACATAGAATTGATATTAATTCACTAGATTGTTGGTTGGATTGTGGAAGCAAGCCTCAACCTGAATATATTACCCAAATTGACTGACATGCAGTGGCAATTGGGTGGGTTGAGAGACCCTGTGAACTGAAGCCTGATTCTTTACCATTTTGGTTGAACTTCCTATACTTGGTTTGTCTCTTATTACACCAATGATATGACAATGGTGTAAGAGATCCTTTTTGTGGAATTCTAAGCACAGGTGCAGGGATGTGTTTTCATTGTGATGATAGTTAGAATGAAGCTAAGGGGAGGGATCGCATAGTTGGCATGAATTTGATGAAAAAAACCAGAGAATCCTATTTTCCAAGTGAGTAAATCCTAAGAGAAATCTTGGTTGGGTGAGTTCCTGTGGTGAATACTTGAGTCCTAGATTAAGGGTGTTCTCTGGGAGTTGAAATAATATAGGACGTACATAGACCTATGGTTGGGTGGAGCATGACATCCATGAAGCCAATTGCTGCTGAAGTGGCAGATTTTTCACATACCAACTTTGGTGGATTTACGGAGCTTAGAAACAATGAAGTGTATCATTGTTGTGTTGTCATGAGGAAATCCCAGAAGGAAGTGGATTAACTAACATTTAGTTGGTTGAGGCTAAGAGTTTCAAGGGTTGTATAAGAGAATGTTTCGTTGTATGGTATAGTTGGATTGAACTTGGTTGTATGCATGGATTGCAGGACTTATGGGATTGTACTAAATGCTTACCCAATGTATTATTTATGTAAGAATGATGCTTGGTTTGTCTATATGAAGCTTTCCTCAGTTTTTCTACGCATTATTGTAATTCTTGTACCCTTGTGTTTCCTATGTTTCTAGATGATCGCAGGAATGGGAATGGGACAAGTGGTTGTCCAAATTTGTTGTATGTTAATTGATTAAATTCAGATGTATGGATGTTTGTTCGAACATGATAAGATATGGGTATGCTAATCACGTTGATGTTCATTTCCTGTGAAACCATGTTCTAACCAGGAAAGACCTAAGCTGGATGAACATGGATGTTTTCCTAATCGATTACGATTAATAGGTATATGCAGATCTAGTGATTGATTAGTTTCATGTGTTAGTTTATTGAAAGTTAAAGATTCAATTAAATGATCGAGTAACATAGTTACTCATGACTGGACTACTCTTGTGCTATATTTCAGAGTATTATTAAAGTTGCGTAGTGAGTCCAACAATTGTTGGAAAATGCATAAATTATGTATGAATATTGTGTTGTTTTGAATTTTAAATTTTCCTTAATAGAGAATTATTTTTATGTTATTACGCTAAGTAAGGATCATAATCCTATGGCTAAATATGAATTAAAGAATGGTATAGTTTGTCAGTAAGATAGATCGGTCTCTATCTTGTTAATTAATGAATCAATACGGTTAATGGTGAAGGCTGAAATTTCCTGAAAGGTAACCAGAGTCTGGATCATTTCTTTTTCATGTTCACACTGAATAGCATCTAGAGTAAGGTAACTCCTAAGGGACTGAGTGTATAGTGTAGGAGAACCAACAAGATGTTGTGCATGGATGATTTAGACTAGGTCAGACTGTTTGAAACCTTAATATGCTCGAATTCATTATTTGAGTTCGTTGGTTGAGTGATTCTATGTCGTTTATTTATTATTGTCAAAATGTATTTTACTTGAATGATTAAGTCTAATGGTAGTTGGCCATCTGGTACGATTAATTACATTCTTTGGATAGACATATAATTGAGTCCAGGTACAAGAATGGTTTATGTTATGCATTGTAGAATTGCGGATTGTAATGGAAATTAGTATAACTGCGGATTTACAAATTGTGTATGCAATGTTAAATGTGTCAAGAACTTTGAAAAAGAAATGAAGTGCTTGAATTATGTATTCCTATGATGGATTAAATGTTTGAATATTTGTTCATTATGCTTGTGTGAGTTGTTATACTTTCAGACTCATGATTAATGATGAAAGTAAAAGATATGAATATGAAGTTAAATTAGAGAAGTTGTTAACTGCTGATCTAGTTAAGTTATTGTTTGATTATAAATGGTTAGTGAATGTTAACAGAGGTTTTTTTATATGATTTAATGGTATGTATCTAATGTTGATGCTTGTGAAGCATGTGGAGAACGAAGTTACCAAACAAAAATTTTGATACAAAGAAAGAGATTGTGATCTTAGAATTCTCTGAGTTGGAAAAGTAGTTCTTCATCATGTTGATGGAAGAATGTGGCAACTAAAGAGTTAAAATTTGTTCAAGCCTCAAGGAATAAGGGAGTAGTCTCCACCCTATCATCAGTTGCTACTAAAAGGATTTTTTTAATAAAAGATAATTTTTTTTTTAAAGTATTTTTAGTTTAAAAGTTGCCTAAGCTAAAATTATAACCTACATGGTACACACCAAAAAGGAGTGGACACATTCCTGGTGTTGTGTTGTGCTATGGTTGTTGACTTTGATTACACCTGAGGGTGGACGTATTATTGGTGTTTCAATGTCGAGTAGTATATTTTATCAATGAATATGTTTTTAATTTGATGAAATTACATTATGATATATGTATGTGACTTATACCATGGTACTTATAAGTCTATCGAGCCATTGTGTTTTGGAAGGTAGTAAAGATATACAAATTGATGATTGTATATTGAAGAAGAAAATTATGCAAGCCAAGGACAAGTATCCTTTGGCAGTTTACATTAAGGACGTGTATCCTCTGATGGAAGTATGCAATCCAAGGACGAGTATCCTTTGATAGGTTGCATTGAAGAGTTAGGTTCCAAACGAAGCTGGTTGCAACTGATAAAAAATACAAGTTGTTGTTGGTGAGGAAATCTTGGACATGCCAAACTAACAAGAGAAACATTTACATGCAAAATTTTGAAATTTTTGATACATGTAAATATTGTATTTGTTTATAGCATTAAAAACACCAAGAACAATGTACATATTAAGTGGGGGGGTGTAACGCCCCTAGTATCAACCCTTATGTCGTAAATATATTTATGTAAAATACAATGAGTGCCTGTAAGGCAAAACTCATGTTGTATATTTTTGTTAATATTAAAACTTAAGTTGGCAGTGGCGAGCCAACGTGCTAAATGAGCAGGGAATCATGTACTTGCCTTAAGTGAGAGGGGGTGGGTTTCATATAGCCTGAGAAGCTAAGTTATAAACCCATTTTACCTTGCATAGTTTATAACCTTGGATTAAACCCTTACCTTATTTCCCATGTTAATCCTTAAACATGTTTTAAAGAGTTAATGACAGATTAGGTGGAGATGGGTTGGTAAATTGACATGTGTAGCATGTAATAAAATATCACATGCAAAGTTGGTTGAGTTTGGGTGAAGGTGGCCATGTGAGGAGACACAACATACATAGGGAATTAAAAAAATAGAATGCAAGACTTAGAAAGAGAGGTTGTGCAACAGTGGAATGCATGCATAACAGATAGAGCATGAACACCATGGGTGGTGATTGTTGAACGCAGTATGCCAAGAAGAGGATAAGCATGCAAAGTTCACAGAGGAATTCTATGAAGGAAAAGTGAGCAGTGTACATAAAGCAGTTCATGATTACAAAGGAAATGAAGGAAATAAATGGTGGAAGGAATTATAAAGTGTGTATCCTTGTAAGTAGGTTGTTGTGGGTGCGTTGGAAACACTAAGCCAAAGTCAGAACCTAGGATGTACAGGGAGGGGCGTAGAAAAATCAATTAATAATGTAGAGTAGCAGTTCCAATTGAGTTGTGAGGGATTTCTATGGGTGCATAGAAAATGTAGAGACTAGGATAGAACCTAGAACATAGGGTTGATATTAATTTATTATATTGTTGATTGGATTGTGGAATCAAGCCAGAACCTAAGCGTATTGCCCAAATTGAATGACATGGAGTGGCAGTTGGGTGGGTTGAGCAAACTTGTGAACCCAATCCCGATTCCTTACCATTTTGGTTGAACTTCCTATACCTGGTTTGACTCTAGTTACACCCGTGATATGACAATGGTGTAAGAGATCCTTTTTGTGGAATTCTAAGCACAGGTGCAGTGATGGGTTTTCGCTATGGTGCTAGTTAGAATGAAGCTAAAGGGAAGGATTGCATAGGTTGCATGGATTTGGTGAAAACAAACCAAAGAATCCTATTTTCAAAGTGAGGCAATCCTGAGAGAAACCTTGGTTGGGTGAGTGCTTATGGTGAATGCCTGAGTCCCATCTCGGGGGTAGTCTCTGGGAGTTGAAATAGTATAAGCCACACATAGACCTATGGTTTCTTGGTGTGTGGCAACCACGAATCCAGCTTCCAACTATTGTAACCAATTAAGTAAATGAACCTAAGGATGATTTAATATGAATGAACATATTCATTTTTTGTCCAACTTATAATTTGTTGAATAAATGATTGTAAATGAATGGACAAATTGATGTATGTGAAATTGTTAATTATTTGTTTTAGTGTGAGTTGTGAATGAATATTACTTAAGTAAATTGTACCTTAGATGGACATAGGCTATCTTGCCAATAAGTCGTTGAGGTTAATGTGTTCATTCATGGGTTTAATGTATGAATAAGTCATGCTTTAATGGATGTTGGAAATCCATTAAAGTCCATAGGCAGTAAACCATTTCTATGTAACAAATTAACTAAGTGAATCTATTTCAAATACTTAGATATTTACAAGATTGTATGATTATGAATGTAATGTGTATAAGTTTCTTGTGTGTATGCAATTGCCTTCAATATTGGTGCTATGGAATAAAGGAACTCATCCTTAATTTCTTATGAAGCTTGTAAATGGATAATAATGCTAACAATTTGATGTTTTTCTTGGAATGGACATTGGAAGATAATCCAATGAGTTCCAAAGGCTGAGTTTGCATTCTTGATGTAAAAGTGTGTTATGTTTCAAATTCATTCCTACTCATAGATTCTATCTGAATTGTTATAAAAGACAATTTACGGGTTGTATGTTTGAGTAAGAATGCTATCATGTATGGTACTGTCGGGTAAAGGAGTACTCCTTATTTATATTGTGATTGAATAGCTTGTGTGGTTAAGCTTCCAGTTTGTGGTCATTTACAGGTGCAAGTTGTTGTTATTAGGATTTTGAGTGCATGATTGATTGGAATCCCCGTGAATGGCGTGATGGATTAAGGGATGAGCTAAAGGTCATGTAGGAAATCCATAAAAATGTTCCAAGCTAGAGGGATAATATTTAATAAGTCCTTGATTTATTTTTTAAGTAAATCTTGAAGCCTGTTAATGTTTTTGGGGGTTGTTGGAAACCTGTAGATGGTACTTTCCAACTTGTGGCCATGTTGCATTAGCTAAATTTCCCATGTTTAATGTTTTGTTTTGGTGTCAATTGGAGAGATTGACACATATCCTTTGGTTAGGGTTTTAGTGTATGAATCTGGTAGAAAGACCCATCATTTTATGCCTTGGTCAATTTTTAGAAAACAGTTAAGTTAGTTTTTCTCTATTAAAAATTAACAGAGCTGACTTTTTTGATTGTAGACTGTGCCAACATTGGAATTGGCAAGTTAGAGATTTTTTGTGTTAAGTCTCCTTGGTCGTGCCAACTTTCGACTACCAATGTGTCAACATCGAAAATCGGAATTCAGAGGGTGTTATTTGTGAAGTTGGAATGTTGGTGTTGAATTCCTACTTTCAATGTGCCAATGTCAGAAATTGCAAGTCATAGGTGGAAAATGTAATCTGTGTATGTTAGTGTCGACTCCTGACTTCTGATGTTCTGATGCCAGAAATCGAAAGTTGGCACTGGCAAAGTTATTTTTGTTTTGGGTGTGCTGACTTTTGATTTCTGACTTCGGAAGTCGGAAAGGTCGGGATCTCTTCGTATAAGTCGGAGTTGTGTTGTTTGAGTCGGGAAGCCAGTTTTAACCACCGGGACTCGATTTTAGGATTTTTAATTAGTCGTTTGGGCTTGATAGTTGAAGTTTAAGTTTTTTTAATATTTGTTTTAAAAAAATGATTATTTTATAATCAAGCTTCCGCTATTCGGAGAATGAATGATATTCTCTTTATTTGTCTAATCCTTTGAAATATTTTATTTGTGGGCTTGGATAATGCACTGGGAATATGTTAAAGCCTAGTTTTAGAGCCATGATATAGCTCTGAGGGTGAGTAGATACAAATTGTATATCAGTGTAGCTATGTAGCGCAAGGGAGCATTACATCCTTGATTTTTAGAACTAAGTTAGGGCATGACTTTCTTCAATCTGTTTTCCATGATCTTAGTAATGATTTTGTTAGAAACATTGCAGAGAGGTATTGGTCTGAATTTGGAGGAGGAGGAGGGGTGATGATTCTTTAGGAATCAATGCTGAGAAGGAAGAGTTTGTCCCACCTCCTAGCTTGGGAATATGTTGCGATATCTTTATCATTATGAATAGATATTCTTTGATAATGGACCAACATGCCTTGTAAAACTACATCATGAATCCATCCAACCCAAATGCTTTATCGGGTTCTAAATTCCATATAACTTGCTCTATTTCTTTTTGTGTGATCCTTTTGAAGAACTCCATGTAGTCTTCCTAGAAGACTAGCGTTGGTATATGTGACATGAGATCCTCTTCTGCTTCGGTGGAATCCCTTGGATTTTTAGTGTATAGCGTTTGGAAGTTTTGATGTGCTTCTCTTTTTATTTGATCAAAATCACTAATTATTTATCCCTCTTTATTTGTAACAACAACCACATTGTTTTTTTGTTATTATGCCTGGGTTTTCTGTAATACCCCAATGTTTTAAGCACCAGACATATGTAATTTTTTTTTGTTATTATGGAACAAGCTTTCAAGATAATGGTTTGAGACATTATTATTGTAAATAAATTAACTGGATCAAAATGGGAAACAAAAGAAAATGGGGGGACATGGTTTCCACATGTGAGGGGGAAGGAGGAATAAGAGTTGTTGGTCACCCAAACTTTATACATTGGATCCTATTCTTGATTATTTTAACCTATGGAGTTACTATTGCACCTTATTCATGGTTAGATGCACCCCACTTGAGAAATGCACCCCTCTTGGAGACTTGATGGGTCCCACTTGGTGAATGCACCCTCCTTGGTTGAAAGATGCTTTTGGTAGGCTCCACTTGCACTAGAGTGCCCTCTTCCTACTTTTTAGGGACCATAAGCTAGATTTTAGCTTCTACCTCCTTAATTATTGCCTTCACCTGCACAACTGCGCCCCACTCCTCTATTAATCCCTATTTTTGTGCTTCTAGGATATTTATGACCCTATTGTATCCACTCTCTCACCTTATGCACCTTCCTTGTGCTATTATGCCTCCACTCCTCGGTTTTTGGTAACTCCTTCTCATGGTGCTAATTTGGGAAGGGAATATCCTAAACTAAGCCTCCACCTCAACCAATTCAAGTAAGTCTTCATGATGAATCCTAACCACACCTCAAACCAATTTGAATTGGTCCCCTTGGGTTTGAATTTCCCTCCTTGAGCTTTATATACATGTGTTGTCTCCTTGTTGTGCTAGTTAGTGAGTGGGTTGGGTGGGGCTCATTATGAATTTTATGTTATGTGGGGTTGGTTGTTTACCTTTGTTTCCTCATGGACCCTTACTTGTACCTAGTCTAGCACATAAATCCATTGGGTGAGGGTGGTGCTATCCAAAGAGTCGTGGTGAGCGCAGGTAGTCACAACTCATCATATAGTGTAGATGGAAGGTAGAGTATATGGTGAAGGAATGAGTTGCAACTACTCTGGTTGAGAGTACCTCTACTTGTGGAACCACATCCTCAACTTGCGGGGGTTGTCATGCTGAGAGAGCAAGAGCATGACATGTCTATGGATGGGAGGAACATGGTCTTGTTGAAGTGAGTTGCACTTCTTAAGATAAGTATTTGGTTATATGCTTACTCATTGTATTTTACTATGCAAATGTGCCATGGGGGATGACTTAATCTATGTTTATGTTTATGGATGTTATGTTAACAGTTGAATGCAAGATAGACTATCCACATGCTTATATTTGTTATATGGATCTTTATGTTAATAGTTGAATGCAAGATGGATGGTCTTCGTGCAATATAAAATCTTATTTATTTATGAGGAACCTTATCTAACTTCTCTATTCTCTCATGGTTAGATGGTTGTAGATGGAAACCATAATTTCTAATTCCCCCCTTCGTTAAATAGATGAAAATGATAGTCTTGATATATGATGTAAGATGAGCTTAGATGAATATAGGTGGAATTCATGAGATCCTATGTATTATGTGCTTCAATGGGTGTATATTTCATCCATAAAATATGATTTGTATTAGTGTTAGATGGTTGTAGATGACATCCATAAAACTTGATTTGTACTAGTGTTGGATGGTTGTATATGACAACTATAAAACCCGATTGTATTAAAGATTGATGGATGGAAGGAGGAGCAGCCATGGAATCTGATTTTTACTAGTGAATGATGGTTGTAGGGGACAACCACGA
The DNA here is from genome assembly GCA_001517045.1 of Pseudotsuga menziesii. Lineage (NCBI taxonomy): Eukaryota > Viridiplantae > Streptophyta > Pinopsida > Pinales > Pinaceae > Pseudotsuga > Pseudotsuga menziesii. The sequence continues at coordinate 1,040,203 of LPNX010335439.1, read as the reverse complement.
GATCTGTTTTTAATGGTAATAGACAATAACCCGTGTCTCTGTGTCTCTTAAGGTTTATGTGATCGTGTTGTTAATGTTTTTAATACTCACTATCTAACCACATCAACACATACATAATTCAACAGAGATAATTTTAAGGGTGATTTATAGCCCATGGGAGAATTTATAAGGGTCAAACAAAAACTATGGGCAAATTTTTAATATGATTTTTTTTTTAATTAAAGAAATTTGTCCACTATTTATTAATACGAAAATGGTAAAAGGTCAGATAGCCAACTCCACGAGAGAAGTCAACAATGGAAAAAAAATCTTAGCCTCGTGAAAGATGGCCAAAATGGTGAGTTCGCCCTTGAAATTCCTGTAATGGAGGCCAAGGTTAGTTGGTTCTCCCTAATTTTTCATTCTTGGAGGCATGAGTAGTTCATTCGCCCCTATTTTACATTCATTGAGGTGATTACCAGTTTGTTTGTCCTTGATTGATTGACTATAGGAAAACTAGTTGTTACCTCGCCCTGGATTCGAGGTCGTGGGTTGAATTCACCCCCAATTATCCATGGAATCTATACTTTCATGGGACAAATCGTGACTCATCTATGGAATTTTGTTGATGGAGGTTCAAATGGCATTTTTAACCTCCACATTTTGTGGTAAATGAGAATTTCAGGGGTTTTAGATCCCAAATTGGTTAGGTAAAGAATTTGTATATTAAAAAATTATCCATATTGAGGAAAATTTGTGCAATTATCTAGTAAAAGGTGGCAATTTTTTCCTATATAATGTTGCAAGAGTGAGCAATCCATCCCGTAAAACGCACAATCACATGAATAATCGTCAGATATTTGTATGAAGCTTAATTTAGGTTTCAATTTGACTGTGGTTGAGTGGAAAGCAATTTGACGGTAGCTGAGTCGAAAATCTCTACATTTTTCAAGGTTAGAATGAGTAAATTACATTTGGGTACTTTTATTTTGGTTTACATTTTCATGTCTGTATCTTATCGTGAATCATTTGGGTTTCTACATGATTTGGGAAAGCGCCAAGGTTTTTATTGTAAAGATGTACAACTTGTTGTAGAGCTTAAGTATGTTGTTTTCTAATTTTTTTATTAATCCATATGCCATAATGCCACAACTATCTAAACTATCATACTATGTCCCCTAACCAAGTGAATGGTCCTTCCAAAGCTCTAAGTTCAGGTCACTGAGAAAGTATATAAAGGGTGGTTAAGACGATAGGTTGTAGGTTGTTGTAGATAAAACATAATAAAGTCTGGGTGTGGGAATGTCAATAGCAATTTTCTAATTGCCCACCCATCTGAGCAGGGTGTGATCCTTATGGAGAAATTTATTTTGAGTACATCCTTTTGTCTAAGATGATGTCAAATATCCACCCGCATTAACCATGGGCAATAAGATGGTTGGTGTAGTGCTGATACAAGGATTTTCAATGAAAATATATCCATTTATGGGGCCAACATTTTTGGTCTCAATGGGATATATAAATCCTATAAAATGGGTGACATCAATCAAAGGTGGGTCACATTTTGGGGTTGAGCTTGTGTGGTTGTTAATGTTGTCAAACATGGTTGCTATTTTATGTCAATCCCTTACAGCTCGCATTAGGGTTGTTACTGGGAAACATCTCACCCGGGTATTTTTTGTGTACCTTTTACTTGAGTATTTTTGTCAAATATGATAGTGTTGCTTGAGTCATCAATATGTTGTTCAGTATTTGTTTGAGTAGTGCAACACTTAAAAAGTTAAATGTCAAATTCATTCCTTTCTTTCAAAAATTTGAAACGTGATTCATAGCCCTAAACTCTGTCGTGTAATAACTACTTTTTCACTTAAAGATAATCTGAGAAAAGATTGAATCATCTGACTATAAATTTTAGTTTTTGTAACTTTTGTGGGGTAAGACTACGAGACATTTTGTTGTGTTGCTATAAATCCATATCTGTCTTTTCAAAAATAAGTAGGATAAGTTGGTTGGATAAAATTTACATACTACTCATTATAAGTAGATTGTTGTTGTGTTTCTTAAGGAGTACCCCATATTCATCAAATTTTCTTTCATGTCTTCTTTTGAGACACCCCATTGTAGGTCGAATGGGTGCGTGGAACTTGGTAGCGTAGGTATGAGTCAACCATACCTCACTCCCACCATCTCTTGAATCATCATTTTGACCTCTCCTAAACAGAAATAAACTTTTTCCTTGATGATTACTTGTGAGAAGGTAAATAAGCCTCTCTCCTATTCTCCTACAAGTCTTCAAGAAGTCATGATGACCCTCTAATGGTGAGACAATGGAATCCTCCCCAAACTACCTCTTTAATGCTGATATATGCATCAAGTAGGTTTTGCCTATGTGTGTGAATACCTCCTTGAGATCCATGAGATGATCTCCATGTACCAATTCCTTTAGCAACTCATGTGTAACTTCCTCCATCCTTCTCACAATCCTATGTGGATCATGGGATGGAAAAATTTCCTTCTCAACCTTGTGGTAGATACCGAATGGTTTGGAACTATGTGAAAAATAATTTCTTGAAATATCTAAGATGATATTCATGCTTACACCCTCCTTCAGGGTACTCCTCATCAAAGACACAGGATTGGACATTGCCCCCTTCTTCATGTTGTGTGTTATAGAAATATCCCTTTACCAAGAAGTGCATCCAACCTTTGTGATCATATTTTACCACCCATTTTCTCTCGTTTGAAACTGATTTGAACCATGTCATGGCATGCATGATGGTTTTCATGAGGTCATGCTTCTCATATGGCTGCAAACTTCTTTTTTTTAAAGCATTGGAGTACCCCGTCTTGCTTGCTCAAACATGTGTATATCTTGTTCCCCTTTGAATTTGAATTTGTGACCTCTATGGAGAGTTATCATGGAGTAAACTTAGAAAAAGGAGCAGGCCTCGTCTCTCTACAAGAAATATACTTGGTTGTCTTCACATTTTTGTGGGAATAGCTACCGTAGTTTAAACTAGGGGTTGGGCTCAATGATTTTCCCACATACAACACCCATTGTCTTCAGCAAATACAATACAATCTCATGGAGTTAAGCTAGCAAAATTTCGATCTTGTTCAGTGTTATGCAAGCATGTAAACTCTTAAACCCTCAATTCAACTATTAGGTTAAACCCTGCATTGAATGATTGGTGGTTACCCGTGCACTATGGACAAAATACACATGCAAATTACACAAGCAAATTTCTAAAAATAAGCAATTAATGGTTGACTACACGAGTGCAAGCAAGTAGTGATTTGTGCATGATTATCTAATAATAAAGGCATTGTTAGTTAAAGTTCCACCTCGTTGTGATTGCATGCATCATTTTCTAAGATACGCCCTAATCTATTTTAAGACTCGTACATATACAAATTGGCTAAAACCACAATTAAGGGTCAAAATACATGAGTTATCACAAACAATTTATACTTGAATTTGCATGTGGATCATTCCTTAGTTAAGATATAGTTGGCACACGTTCTATTGGTAGTTAGATGCAAGTGTGTTTGTGTGTTGCTTATATTGAAGATTGTAGCTTGAACAAAAACTTCCACACAAGTTTAGTATCAAACATATTGAAAGTAGTCTCAGTCGAATCGTTTTTGTTTGAAAGTAGTTCAAGTCAAATCTATTTTGTAGTAAACTTTTGCAATAAAGTGAAAGTCTTATATTTAGTTATTGAGTCTAATAAAGAGCATCTTTATACATTTTGATTTAGACTAATCTCAATCGTACATTTCACTATGAGATTAGGTTTTCATCTCAAGTATAAAGGTATGTCAAAATAAAGGGTTAAGACACATCCACATTGTTCGAGTACGTACATAGGGTGCTCCCAAAAAACCGAACACGTTGAGCAATCGCTTCACACAAATAGATCACATATCAACACATCGATGTTTGTCACGTGGTTAAAACACTCGAGAAGGAAACNCAATGGTAGGTATGATCTAAGAGAAGTTGAACCGTCGGATCACTCTATGTCTAGAACATGTCGTGACCGTCGGATTAGAATATTTACAAATGCATACTATAGAAACACACTTTTACCTAACGGATATATTACACAAGTTGATCTTAACTAACTCCGAAGTGTCTAAATACCGTAACACACATTCATTCAAAAACAAGTTTTGTCAAAATGTGACTGTGGTCATTAGTGGAGTAGAGTTAAATTATCAAAGAGGAGCCAAAGTCTAGAAACAAACAAAATATGTATGCAGGTTTGCATAGTTGAATCAATACAATTGTACAAATTTCATACGATCATAAGGATAGAGTTGTACCATAGCCCAAAAATGCAACATACAGTTTTTCTTGTTTTTCAGTAGATGTGCAACTATGTTTTTTGGGTGTACCATACAATTGTTTGCTTGATAGTTTGTGGATGTTTCCTTGATTGTTTTTAATGAAAAGTTGATATGAAAGAGTAATTATCTATTTATGTTGTTTATGCTTCTACTATTTACTTTCCATCTATATGTGTGATCATTGTTATCTAGAGGCTTCCTTGCAAGCTTTGAATTGTTAATGAAAAGCTAATTTGAAGGAGTAATTTGTAGTGTATTTATGCTTCCATTATTTATTTCCAACTTATATGTGATCACTCTATGTGAAGAATTTAACTTCTGCAATTAAATAACCAATTTTGTTTAGTTGAGAACATGAGAACAGCAATCACATAGAGTTTGGAAAATTAACATGGTATCATAGCTTCTTTGGTTGAGATATCTGAAGAGTTTTCGTCGGTAGGTCAACTGCTGAAAACAACTATCGAAAATCAAGACAAACAGTAATTATAGGATTTGGGAGTCTGTGTGTGAATCAAAGATGGCATTAGCTAGCCTCCAGTTCAGGGATAGGTTGGAAGGAGCTTTGAATTTCCTATCATGGAAAGTTAAAATAACTCTTTTATTATAAGAGAATGATATATGGGATATCATCAAGGATGCAGTGACTCCATTGACAAATCCGCAAGCTTTGGCAATTCACAATAAGAAAGAAGTGAAAACTAAGTGGATGAACATGGATGCTATAAAGAATCATTTGATCCCTGATATCTTTGACAAGAAGACAACGAAGGACATGTTCGATGCCCTAGTTAGCTTTTACCAAAGCATAAACATAAACAGGTAGGTGATATTGCAGAATAGGCTCAAATTTGTGGAGATCACCAGATCAGATAGTTTCTACTTACTTGATGGCCACGTAGGTTCATGATCAACTTGCAGCAGTTGTGGAGAAGGTTGAAGATAAAGAGCTAGTGAATAGGGCACTGAATGGATTCCCATCACAATGAAAAACATTTGTTTAGGGTGTTTGTGCTTGGGATAATAATCTTCCCTCCTAGGAAAACATTGTGTGATGATTGTATCCACGAGAACACTTGGATGGAGTCAAAGGCTAGCAAGCATGGAGGTGATAGTGGTCATGCCTTATTTGGCCAAACAAAAAAAGGGAAAGGTAAAGGAGCCAACAGGGTCAAGGTAAAGACTGAGTCAACGTCAAAACCAAGGAAGAACTTGAGTAAAACTAGCATAGATCCATTTTAAACCGGGATCTATCAAGCACAAAGAGGGATCCAATTTCTTGAGGTGTATTCTTTTAATGTTGAAATTTTTACACGTCGTGTTTAAGATTGGTCTATGTTTTTTTTTAGTTTTATGAGACCATATGTTTTTTAATAACCTTTTATTTGGTTTAAAATTTTTATTTTATAAACCTACTTTTTATTTGGTGTTATTTTTTATTTTTTGACCCGATATGAATTTTTTTCATTTTATTTTGTAGCATAACATTAGGAACGTTATAACATCTCCCACGTGTTGTGTTGTAGAGTACCAAGAGTAACTCTCGGTGCAATCACGTGCTTCATGTGTCAGAAGCATGATCATTACAACAACATCATGTAGCAACTATGAGATATTGAACCAGTCAATTGATAAGCTAAACAGAGAAGTAATACAGTTAGCAATCCATGGAAGAGATAATTCAAGTAAAGACCCAAGCCATGTAATCTTTATTAATCAATCAAATGCTCAATAGAGTACATGAATGAATGTTTAATCAATGAGATGCAGCACTTCATATATAGGTAACCAATCAAATGCAGCAACACTTCATATATAGCTAATCAATGAGATGCTTAATTACATATACATGCATTAGAGTTGTTGTAAACTCAATAGCAAATGACCTTAAATAGCCATGTCCATCCTCCTTAGGAAGTAAACTTGGCCATGCATTATCCATTTAGTGTTTAACTAGACCACAATAACCTAGTGTGCCCTTGTGGGGTAGTTAACTAAGTTATGCATGAGTGCTCTACAATTAACTAGCCTAAAATAGGTAAGTGTGCCCTTCTTAGAAGTGAACTCGACCAATAAACAGTGTAGTGTTTAACTCGATTAGAATAATCTCATGAGAGTTAACACAATAATGCATAAGCAACTAGTGTTAGTTGTACCTAAAACTCCAAGTAGGTAGTTAACTAGGTCATGCATGAGTTAAAGTCCTAGGGGGGCAAAAATAGCCTAATAGGGTGCAGTCATACTAAACAAGTATAAAACTATAGTGGAATCCCTAAAAATGGGGATTGCTCTAGTTGGGAGTCCCTTTGACCCATAAAAAAGGGAGATTACTCTAGTAGGAGAATTATTGATCCTAAAGAGGGAGAGAATTCTAGTTCGAGCACTCTAGTTCGTATCAATGGTAAAAAAGTGTGTGAACTCCAACAACAACTTCAGCTCAAACTCAGATGAACAAGTTTGCGTCCAGGTTCGAGAAGGATTTATCGATTCCAAAGAATGCTTGGTATGTGGACAATGGACTATCTAGACATATGACTTCAACTTGAGAATTATTTTCAATTCTAAAAGAACATGTCTCAGGAGTTCACGTTGAACTTGGTTATGATGCTAAGTTTCGAGTAGCAAGAGTTGGTGCCATTCCTTTCCAGCTCTAGTCAAGTAACTCTTTGGACTTTGTTCCAAGTCTTAGGAATAATCCAATTTCAATTTTGGTCGTGGAAGATAAGGATTTTGCAATAGAGATCAAGAACCAACAAGTTCTTACAAAACTGATGGAACCTAGCTCAGGATAAGCTTGAGGTGATTGAGGTTGGGGAAGATAATTTATATAGGGTACAGGGTGAAGCTTTTGAGCCTTGGTTCATAACTTGAATAACTTGTGCGAGCTATGGCACAAAATGATGGCAGTTGTATCATAGTGCACTACCTATTCGAAGGGAGATAGTCACAAGTTTTCCTGAGTTTAGTAGTAGGGATTATGTAGAGGGTTCAAGCTTGGCAAATATGCCAAAGTTGTTTTCCCAATCAACGAGCAATGGGTAAGGGATTTTTAGATTTTGTGCATTTGAATATATGTGGATCCTTGTCAGTAGCCTCAATCACATGAAGCATGTACTATATTTCATTCAATGATGACTTCTCTAGCAAACCTTGGATCTACTTCCTAAATACCAAGTGTGAGGTCTCTAGAGGGTTTCAAGAGTTCACATCTCTAATGGATAACCATACAGGGAAGAAGATCAAAGCTTTGACATCAAACTAGAGAATGGGGACGAGTATACCGTCAATGATTCCAAAAATTTATGCAAGGATGTAGGAATCAAGAGGGAGTTCCTTGTTTCGTACAATCACAACATAATGAGGTTGTAGAGCGAAGAAGCAATCTATCGTAAGGGCTACTAAGGCCATGACTCCTGACTAGGATTTGCTAATTTTTTTATGGGTAGAAGCATGCAACACAACAATCTACATCCAAAACAAGTGTTCTTAAAGTATTTTGGAGGACAAGACACCATAGGAGGCATTTATCAGTGTGAAGTTAAATGTGAGTTATTTCCATATCTTTGGTTGCCCAGATTATATCCATATACTAGTAGAGAATAGAACCAAATTGGAGCCTTCCAGCAAAAAAGGTTCATTTGTTCATTACAAAGAGACTTCAAGTGCCTACAAGGTCTTTATTCTAGAGCAAAGAAAGACATTGGTAAACTGAGATGTAAAGTAGGAATATTTTACATCTACGAAGTCTCATGAGCCTATTCCAATCATAGAGGATGGGGAACGAGAAACTCTGAAGGTTGAGCCAAGGTCACCAATGACTTCTAATTTAAGGCAACAACTTTCATGTGTACAGGAGCCATCAACTCCTACCATTTCTGTAAGAGACATCGATGGTTCACTCAAACATTGAGGAATGCTCATGAGCATGTTAAGGCTCTTATGAGCACATTCAGAGAGAGTGAACCTTCAAAGAAGTATCCAAATTACACGGCTTTAATTACAACATCATAGATCCTAAGCCTTCTGGTTTCTAAGAGGCTACAAACCAACAAGTTTAGAGGGATGCCATGGTGAGTGTTACTTTGTATGAGACTTGTGCCTCCATCATGAAGAATTATGTATGAGACTTGTGCCTAGATCAAAGGGGAGATCAATAGTGACTTCCGGTTTGTTTTAAGAGACAACATGTAGCAGATGGCAAAACAGAGAAGTACAAAGGAAGGTTAATGGCAAGAGGGTACTACAAGGATACTTTTGCTCAAGTTGCCAAACAATTTCATTAGTGTAGGGATGTCTTGGTTTCTATTATGGAATGGAGGACACATCAATGTGAAGACAATTTTCCTCAATGGGGTGATTCAGGAAGAAGTGTACATAGAGAAACCTCACAGTTTTGAGTTCAATGGGAAGGAATCCCATTTGTGTAGGCAAAAAAATGCATCATCAAAACATATGAGAATCTTAGCAATCATGACTACCATTTCTACTAACCATGTTTTTTAGAATCAATTAGCATACATAACATGAGTATCATCTAGTACAATCATCAATAAAGACCATAATATCATATCCTCAAGGCATGAAACTGGGAGCATAACATAATGCCATGGGATCATCACAAAGAAACATATGGCAACCACAAGATAGCATCTCTGCTCTACAAAATGAATCTCAACCTGATCTATGCAACAAAAATGAGGATAAATATCCCCATATACAATCTGGTATAACAGGTCCTCAATGCCATTTTGAATGTCTCGTCAGGGATTGAGTTAACACGTCTTGCTATAATACAAGTATGCAGGGGCCCAAGCATAGGGAGAATATTTGGTTGTGTAGTCGACAAAGTAACACTCACCAATCACTTTTGGATAGTAAAGTATCATGGATCCCATTGGCGATTTCAAAGGTGGTTGAACCATCCAAGGAGAATGATGATAAATGGAGTATGTTGATGGAGGGCACCAAACAATGGGTTGGCCCAAGCCCAACAAGGATGACCCAGATCTTGTAATTGCAGTGGCTCTGCTCAATTTGAACTGAATTATATGCTGTGTCCACTCTCCAAGACAACCATTAATGTTTGAAGTAAAGCATTGTGAATGAGAATGAATAAAAATGAGATCAATCACAATTAAAATCCTTTCCTGTGCCATGACCCAATCTATGAAAAGTTTAATCTTAATTTTATTTTTTCAAGTAATCGTGTTAATTAAACAAGGATTTCAGTTATATAATTTTGAAATTGTAACATTGTGAGTGTGAATGAATGAAAATGAGATCAATAACATACATAACATACATGTTTTAAACCTATGAAAAGTTGTCACTATACTAATGGATATATTTCAGATTATGCAGAAGTGGGACAACATTTCAAAACCAATCATTGACACAGCACTCGAATTGCAGAACTCCTATACACTATCAAGGTGTTAACCATAAGAAGACATTCTAAGCTTTTCTCACCACCAGTTCATGAATGACAATAATGTGATTCTCAAGGTTAATTAATGCTACATACATGGGTTATTCTGGTTAGTCTTCCTTCTAAATTGCTGCATTGGCAGCACCTAGCCACATCAAAGTAACTAAGACTGCATACACTACAGAAAAGGATAAATAATGTGAAATGCAGCGCCACATAAAACATACCTCTGCACTCAATAATGGTAGCCATGGTGCAGGAATGATTGCATGGTCTGTATGACCACACTAAAGAGAATCTGCTGCACAGAGCTGTATGACAAGGATCACAGCAGGCTGCTGCAATACCCTGCCTGTGGTGCACCCAAAGCAATGCCATCTCTCCATGCAATTTTCTTTTCCAAGGTGAAAACTATTCTACTGTAGAATAATTAAAAATAAAATTGAATGCATTAGAGCAAGAAAGCTTCAAAGGGACCAATAATATTGGATAGCAAACATGTTTGGGTGCCTCCAGAATAGTGTGTATAGCATTGGACCTATTCAATATTTTCTGAAATTGACATGATTCCAGGGAACAAATTACTAAATGGCCTAGTGATGACACCTGTTGAACACAACAGCACACCCACTTTGAAGGTAACAACTTGCCTTGCTTGTCAGAGAGTCATTTACATGCCTTTTAATATTGTTTTCTTTTTGGTTACTCCAACTGGAAAGAAAAAGACAGTAATTCATTTGCCAAAAACCTGCAAATATATATGAAAATACTTCCTGGAACCCTGAATAACATTAATCATAAATCAGCAAGCAGAGCGATAATATAACAATGACAAATTCACTACTGATCAATCATTCACAGTAGTAGTGAACAGTAAAGGAAGTCAATGAAATATACCAATTCCATTTCTATGAACATGACAGGATGACAAGTGTAGAGCCATGAGGTCATTAGATGCCAGTAGAAAGAAAAAATAAGAAAAGCATTCGCAACCAGAAAATAGAAAACCACGGACCCATCGACAAATAGCCAAAATCTCCAAATGGAGCCAAAACATTATCATCACCAGAAATCCTTACATGCACCTCATCTTTTATATGTTCTACAAGATTTCTGTGCTGTCCTTGCGTGTACCAATCACGAGCATATTCTTACTCATGTTATATTAAACTCTGTTATTTCAAAAAATACAAACACAAATCAAACATGTAAATGGGATAGAAATGTAAAAAACAAAAAAAAAACAAAAAGATCATACACAAGTGTCCTTGTACTTGCAAAAGACCTTGTGTAATTTCACTGTTTTTAGATAATAAAAGGCACATAGCAACAATATTACAATTTACGAATAAATGATGTTGGTTTCAAATTGCTGGTGGAAATACGAGACAATCAACAACTTGCAAAAGACCAATAATTTGTTGACCATGCAGCAAAAATGCATGTAGAATCTTCATGTATCAGCTTCCTTGACAGAAAACAGCATAAATTAAATTATGCATAGATTTGTCCAGTAGTTGTTAACTATCCCGTAATTACAAGTCTCTAAGCACAGAAACAAAGTCTTCGAAACATATTGCCTCAGTCACAGCTCAAAAGAAATCAAAAGGGATATGCACTGTACAAAACAAAAATTTATTGCAAAAACATCATGTATTTGAACTACTGCTTTATCCAAAACTTAACCCTCTAATACCGACCCAAGAGAATGAAATCTTCATCCTCTAGAACTTGAGCATCTCTATTTCCAATGAAATTTTTGCGGCCAATATCTTGAACAATATTGCAAAATTGCTTCCTTTTCTCAATAGGAAGAGGGGCATAGGGTAACCTAAATATAGGCCTTATTACACCAAGTTGTGCCAAAGCTGTATTAAGAGCAATCGGATTAGGCTCACAAAAGAGCCAGTCCATCAAAGGTAATAGCATTTTGTTCAGAGCTTCATCTTTCCCATTGAACATAAGATTGCACATCAAACCTGGAACCAAGTTACTTGCAACAGAGATGACGCCTCTAGCTCCATAGTTCCACCTTGCATCATGACACTGATCATCATTTCCACTCCAGACAGCCATACCATTGTCTGTGTACTCATTAACACGGTCATTCCCTACGCATTCTTTAACACCAGCAAAATTTGGGCTCTTGGCAAGTATTTTTATTACCAATGGAGGAATATCTTGTCCTGTCCTGCCAGGGACATTATATATAATAGTTGGACCCATTGAAAGCACACTTTTGAAATGTAATACCAACCCTTCATGGGATGTCTTCCCATAGTAAGGATTGATGTGAAGAGCAGCATGCATTCCAACGGCAAAGCCTTGCTCTGTTGCATGTATTGCCTCTCTTGTTGAATTGCTTCCGGTATTTCCAATGACTTTGATTGCATCACCAAAACAATTGACAGTGTGTCCAATTAGCATAATATGTTCATCCCAACTCATTAGCTGCCCTTCACCAGTTGTTCCTCCAACAATGACACCCTCAACACCGTTTACTATTTGCATATTTACCAGGGAATCATAAGCTTCCAAATCAAAACGTCCATCTGGTAAATATGGGGTCTTAATTGCTGTAATCAACCTAAGTTTTTTTATTTCATCAACTTGTGTTCTGTAAAAGCAAGGAAAAAAAGAACATTGAATTAACAATAGCATGATGCCATGATCAATCTCTAAAACTCATACATCGGGAATAAGCAAGGTACATAACAAAGTGTAAAGGAGATATTAATTTGAAATATTGTTGCATTACAATTCAAATTAAATAACCAATAGGCATTGCCAAAAAGGGTCACTCAGCACATAACTAAGAACCCAAAAAATCACTACAGCATATGGGTGCATCATATGAAGCAGAGATTTTATAATTTGTTTTCTAAATAATTATTATTCCCAAGTGTTAGACAGCCGTTTTATTTCATCCTGTATTTCCTTGCAATCACAAACATATGCCTTCCCACTTGAGGATAATAAACAAAATACGGTTTCCTTTAATAAAAGCATCTGCTAAATTGTGGCATTTATTTTTGTCTCTAATATGGATCTTTTTGTGTAATTTGTTAATTGTTTCTAAACTTTATCAAAAGACATAACAAGGAAACCATTTCAAAGAAAGAAAACACAGAAAGGTTCAGATTAAGGACAATGCTAAACAGCAGTTTCACTTATTTCAGGAAACCACATTCTGTTTTTCACCCTCAAATTTTCAAGTGAACAGACATATGCTTGTGACATAACTCACAGAAAGGACATTAAAATGATAGATATTTATGCTTAGTTCCTAGCTTATTCATAGATCTTAATTTCTGCTTTTAGCATAGATCTACGAGATACTTTTGTACTTGCAATGGATGTACTATCTTAGTCTCATCAACCTACTTTTGTGGTGGTAATTTGTTGGACATTAACAAAATTATATCTTATCTATGTATATAAAGCTGCTTATCAGTCTCTGATAATTTACAAATAATTAGGCATTCATTCACTTCTATTTGCAAAATGTATCTGAAGAGGAATGGACCCTCTTATCACTCTGATAATTTACAAATAATTAGGCATTCATTCACTTCTATTTGCAAGATGTATCTGAAGAGGAATGGACTGCAAATAATATATAAGGAACCGTTTTGATGGCAGATTTCAACTAGTCATAAAACAATAAATTAGCAATATAACTATAAAATGTTAGAAACCTGATACTGACAATGGACTACTATATTCTTTGATAAAAGCTTTCAGTGGTGATTATTGTCTTGTGCTTACAAACTACCTTTTAAATCTAAATGCTAAAACTTTTTCAGCTTTTGACATGATAAATGGCATAAAAATGAACATTATAAACCCCTACCCCTGTGAAGTAATCATTGGGTTTTTCTCTTGTCTAGTCACTCGTGTGGTCTTGTCTGTAGGTAAACATTTCAAGCGTGATTAACAAGATTTGTACACTGGCATCGTTAAAGAAAGATAAGCACAGAAACTTGTCCACTTATATAATAATAATCTTATGAATTTAAGTGCATACCAAGATAGATCTCATGATTTCTACTTCCAAGTAACTGGATGTAATTACATGCATTGTTATTGATATGAGTTGTTTATAAGAGAAACAGAGACAAGTAATAGCAGTAGCACCAATTATTGACAGAAAAATATTTCAGACCTACCAAACAGCAAGATAGTAGACCAACCTATTTTTCAATTCCAAGCTTCGCATAGGAAGATGTAAATCTTGCATAGTAGCTGCTCTTGCTGGTCTCCATGTTTTGCTTTTCCTGTATTCACATAAGACAATTTTAGTCCTAAGAGAATATAATTTTTTTTTAAAATGGATAGGTACTTCCTATATTTTGAAAATATTTCAGCACAGATAATTGCAGATCGGATATTAAGTCTGTGTGACACTATAGTAAGAAAACATACTGTGCTTAAGCTACTACATGTACTAAGATATCATTTGCACTCTAATCACACCTCATTTTTTTGCATGTGTGGGGGGCAGGCTTCAATTCTGTATTAAGACTACTGTATTAGGATTAGGATTAAGGACACCTGTGCATTTGAATATAACATATTTTCCGTGCATGCGATTACTACAAACAAAGTGCTGCTATCTTTAGCTAATGAGACTAATTTGGTCCAAATTGGTCAAATCTTTCAATGTTTTACAATCTTTGCCCTCAAAAGTAATCTGGAGAACAGTTGAAAGACTTCCATTTATAAAAAGAAAAACTTGCAAAGTTATGACAAGACAGGAAGAAAGCCTTAACTGAGCTTAAACTGGAAAACCCACTAAAAAACAAAATACCAACTGAATATCACGAGACAGATACATTCTAGACGAAGTTCTAACCATTGGATACTGAGATGCAACACCAGTAAATATTAAGCCTAGAAAGTCCATTTCACTAATTACAAAGTTTGTCAATGAAGATTAATGCCAATGGGTCAAATTAAAGCTTGTGCCCTTATGATAATGTGCCAGTGCAAAACATCAAGTTCCTTCAAATACCAATCGGTAAGACACACACAAGTAAGTCCATCTCCTTGAACTTTACTGTTTCTTTTTCAGATGTACATCAGGTTTGCTTTCGTCTGTCTGTCTCTTCAACACTGTAATCCTCCCCTTAGAGAATTTACCCTTGAAGCCAGTTCAGCACAGATGACATTGGTATTATATAGTTCAAATCTTCTTTCCAACCTGGTTTCTTGCATATCTGCATCAACAATCCTGGGGCTGGTGGGTTTAAGGCCCATCAGATTTCTGCAGAAAAATAGGGTTTACTTTACCAGTATCCTCTTCATTACCCTCCAACTAACAACACAAACGCCCTCAAGTTGTACTTGTTCAGTCTACAAATCTATTGCTTCTTGTGCAATAAATGCAAAGCTTTTCATAGACAATCCCCAACTTTCAAGCCTAAATGTGTTTAAGGTGTCTTAGACCCTTCTATTCTATGTTACCATCAACTACATGTGCGGGGACTGTTTCTGGCAGAAAACAATCTCAAAACTGAAATCTCAGAAAACTGTTCAGATTTCCCATTTCTGGGAGGGAAACTCATTTCTTAAGAAATAGTCAGCATTTCTACTGGTCATTTCTTGTAGGTTTCTAGCCTGTGAGAAATGGCCAACAGAAATGGCCCAAAAATAAACAAAAAGCAGAAAAGACAACACACAAATAAACAAAAAGCAGAAAAGAAAACAGACATACTTAAGAAAAATCATGAAAAGTAAAATTGCTCAAGGAGAAAGTTAAAACCACTAAACTTCCCTCTAAAAAATCTAAAACCATCTCATTTGTTTCATTCTTTTACTGCAAAACTGAGCTGTGAGAGCAATGAGAAACCCTATGGTTGGAAGTTGGAACATGGAGGTTGGAGCAGAGAATGTCACACAGTTGGAGCCTTAGACTCTAGAGAATTCTAGCTTGAGGATTTTGATCTGTATCAGAATCTACAGTATAAAAATTTTGGACATCTTTGCACAAGGTTGGCTTTAAACTCGAGGTTTTCTTTGTTGGGCATTTTAAATTTTCAAATATGTATTGTTTGCATCATGAAATCGAATATTATGGCAGGAAGCCCAAGTACCCAATCATCGATATCACAAAGCATGAAGAACCTTGCCAACCAAAGGCAAACTTGTCTCCATTTAAAAGAATTCCTGGATGCCAAAAATGGCTTTGAAATTATATTGTAGACTGCTATACAGTCTACTAATTCATACAAGGGACTAGTGGCACAACAGGATCAAGAGATTTGATATGTGTGTCATGAAGTTCAGACTGAAGACCCCTCTTCCTACCACTCCCATTCAGCCCACCCATTTAGTCCAATCTCTGCCAAGGACTCACCCAGTAGTAGTGTTGTTCAACGTCATGGTCATCCATTACCTGACAATCTTTAAGGTGTAATAGGACGTACATATATTGATGCATCAGTTGGAAATCCTTTCTTTGCAAATGGCATAGCATTCAATGTGTGTAGGTCATATTATTGAAAGGAGATGGCACACAATTTGGTCAACAACACACCCCTAAATTTTGAGAAAATGATAACATCAGTTTTGGCAAAATAGAAGACTCACGTTGACGCGAAAATTCACCACAATAGAGAGAGCTGGAGGGATTCCAAGGTGTCAATTGTCTCGGATAGTTGGACAGATATCAGCCATAGACACCTCATTAATATATTGGCTTTTAGTCTCCTTAAAATTTTCAAAAAATCATGTAAAATTATTCATTAAAGTTTCTAGCATTAATGTTTAATCATGCCATTTCCATTTTGCTAAACATGTGATCAGTTCATTGTCATGTTAGCGAAATTCAAGTGAGTATTCCTTCATCCATTATGTGAAGAAACACTACCTTACCCCGCAAAAGGTTCAAGATTTGGTGTATTTGCTCAGTCTACACCTTCTAACTTGATGAGACAAACTACCTTGTTCAACACATTATGCTGGATTATGATTGTTCTCAAGATGATGGTGAGGATGAACTGCCTTTGGAAATGCAGAAAGACACTAAAAGGCCATAGTCATAATACTATTAATCTGTCAATGGGGTCTAGCTTGGGGAGTTAGTGTTAATTTTTTAGCAAATATGAAGAACTTTGAACTTTAAAACTTTTAATTGCAGAATTATTGAACACTGGAATCAATAGAACATTCAATCACATAAATCATCCATCCAGCAGTGATGATTTTATACAGGTGCAATGTACACGCAGGCATTCAATGACAGCTCCGACAATGGTCTTATAACCTAAGTTACCAAGATACGGATACGGATTCGGATCCGGGTCCGGATACGGATTCGCAAAATTTTTTAAAACCCAGGATCCAGATATGGCGGGGAAACGACATGTACAAACAAATATAAAAATAATTTTATAATAAATAGAGAAATGGAATGAAGAAACAAAACTATTTAGAAAACACAAGAGTAGAACTATAAGTTATTGCAAAAAGAGAGAGTTCATGTACCATAACTGATAATTTGATAAGTTGTGATATTGATAATTTAAAAAACCATTTCATCATGAACTTGAAGCAGGTCATAATAGTGTTTTTGTGAGCCACATCCACATGGTCCCTATCAGCAGGGAATGAAGTGGTTTTCCTGAACTCTATGGCAAGACTACAGAACAGTGTAGGTGAAGTGAGCAACAACATAGTACATAAAGATAGATCAGCGCTTGACAGCAGACCTTGACCATAAAGATATATCAAATAAAAACGTTGAGAGCATAACTTGATATTGGTATATCAGCGTTCAAGAGCATATCTTGACATAAGGATAGATTAGACCTTGAGCAAAAATGGGGTTTATGCTTTTAGCCATTAGGTGTTTAGGGTTTTTTAAGTTTTTCATTTAAAAAAGACAAATTGGGGGGGATCAATGGGTCATAAAAGCACTGGAAGTTGCAGGATCCATTTGAAAATTTCAGGAATTGTTTTGATTCTTATAAAAATGTAAATTTTTAAAAAAATTACATTTTTATATTTCTATGTTTTTTAATACATATTATCGCCGTTCCCAACCTGTCATTTCTTGTACATTTGGAGGAAACTTCTAAACGTATCTAATTTTCGTAAAAAAATTACATTTTTCATAGGATCCGTTTCATGGGACCAAAATACGTTTCCTTCTGCAGGGGATCCGTTTCCACGGTGGATCTGAGGCAGATCCGATACGGATACATATCAGATCCGTGGATCCTACACACTGGGGTGGTGGATCCGATAACACAGCTTATAACAGGAATAGATATTCAACAATGTAATCTTTCACCATTTACAAAAGACAACTACAGGAGTCCTGTAAATTCAACATCCACCAACACTACAAAGTCTACTAGCAACTTTTGTCAACCTTAGAAGATGTAGTTTGAACAAGAATTTATCAAACAACTTCAACCTAAGCTTCTAACTTTTAACAGTATCAGTAATTAACCCATTGTTTGATATGTATTTATAATAAATGTATGTTTCAGACCTTTACTTTACCTCAGCAGTGAACATTGATCTTTGACTAACATTTAAGTATTGTTTTGTGTTGATGTTGTAGCAGGTGTCAAGGGTTGCCCAAAAGTGACAGTCTGCAATTTATTGCAGACTGCAGGAGCAGTGGGAAGAGGGTTGTTCCAGCCTTGGTATGGGTAGCAAAAAGGAGTGCCAAGGGTTTAGGAGACGAGAGAAGGATCTAGGAGAGGACAATAAGAGGGCTGTGAGGGTTAGGAAAGAGAGGGAACTAGGGTTAGGACTGTTTTTAGGGTTTTTAAAGGAGTTTACTTGTTTTCGGATTTTTAGGGCTCCTGAAATTTCACCCTAGGGTTTCTAAGGACAAAAAGGACAGGCCGAATTTATAGGAAAAAGGGTCGAAATTTTAGGAAGGCTAAAAATTTGAAAAATATTTTTTATTTTTATTTATTAGGGTTTTAAACATAAAATTACAGACCTAATTAAATGGCCTAGTTTACCATGAAATGCAATATTTACACATGAAGATGCAAGAGTAATTTGGTAAAAGATGACAACTTAGGGTCTTCATGGATGATACCCTTAAACCCCAGCCTAGAGGACAATGACCAACCTTCCTCTTGGAGTTCTTTTTCCTTGTCTACTAAAATATGGCTTCTTGTAACAACCTCTAGGGTTTGTTACAAGAGCCTAATCTAAGGCAAAGTTGGAGATCCAAGGGCAAGGTAAAAATCTATCCTCTCTGTCATGGGTTATTTCCTTTCTTCTTTAAAGATTTGGCAAATCAAGATGCAATTTTGAAAAGCAGGGCATTGATGTTCAATGATTTGGGGCTAACTCTATCACCATGGAAAGACTCTTTCAAACTGGAGCACGGCTTGGAGGGATAACTTGTATCTATGGGTTCAACTTTCGGGCCTACCACTCCATCTTTTATGATCCAAGGGTAAACCAAGTTATTGGAAAACAAGTAAGGTGTTTTTCAATGTGTTGTTCCAAGAACCCTAGCAATGGACGGCATCCCCAAATTTTTTGTTCTGATGCCAACTAAATGGGGCATCCCAGGTAAGACTTTTTGGAATGGGAGGTATCTAAATGGTGGCAACACATCAACTATGAAGGCATCCCTTTCAAATGTCAATTTTGCCATCAATATAAGCATATTCTCTACAAATGCTCCGAGAAGAAGTATGCACTCAAAAAGAAAAAAACTAGGTCTTCCTCAAGAGCTATAAGCCATCTAGACAATCACTTGGAAAGGGTTGAGGGATACAACAAATCTAAA
Source organism: Pseudotsuga menziesii (assembly GCA_001517045.1). Taxonomy (NCBI): domain Eukaryota; kingdom Viridiplantae; phylum Streptophyta; class Pinopsida; order Pinales; family Pinaceae; genus Pseudotsuga; species Pseudotsuga menziesii. Next base: position 1,020,674 of record LPNX010335439.1, on the reverse strand, counting down.
AAGGCTTGAATGGAACATGACAAGTCCCTAGGCACATCCATGGATCCAAAAGGTGTTGGCAACAATCTCTCCTTCGGTAGTTGATGTCATAGGGATGGATTCAATGAAGAAGGAAGGAACCGATAGGTTTGGGGTTCTTCATCCCAAAGATGAGACATCATGGATGGACTTCCTTGGCAACCTTTCCTTGCATATTGTTAAAGTACATAGATTTCCTAAGGTTTTCAATCAATCAAACTATGTCATAATGTTCCCCAAGCTCGAGGGAGATGGTGTCTTCAATTCTATAGAGAAATCAATCTATGGAACTCTTCATACACAAAACCACTAACAACAAAGCTCATTGGCCTCCCACTTTACATCAACTTCTTCGCATTCGTCTAATTCACATGTCATTGTATCAAAAGCTAAGATCTCCAACTCAATGCAAGTTGATGGAAAATCAATTAAGGTACCCTTAGTTCTTACAATGCTTGTTGTGGAATTCAAGTTCAATGCACACAACAACTTAAGTAAGGGATCTCTTGGCAATCCATAGCCTTCGATCAATGATTTGTGAAGGGAACTATTATCACATCCATGTTAGTTGGGGCCACCATGATGCAGATCAATACCAAAGCACAAAGCCAGTCCTTACATGAGCATGAGCAATGTTATACAAAGTTGATTATCAGTGATGTGTTATATCCTTCACAGCTAGCTAGAGTGTCAGTAGACATGGGGCATTCAAGTTCTTCCCCCTTTGTCAAGACTGAGCCCACATGACACCATATTGAGGACTGAGTTAGACCATGGTTCACTTAGCAAAGCAGATTGGCTAATATATCTCCTTGCCCATCATTCTCACAGAACAGCATTCAGATCGATGCAACATAGCAAGTATATGGCAGAGCAAGTATATAGTATTAGCACATTTGAGGTCATGTTTTTGTCTCGTTTATTTATATTAGTAACCTAACTGAGCTTTGAGTGATAATATGAATGATCCTTTGTTTATTGGTTGCTATCACAGGCTGACATTCTTTGTAGTCATTGTGCCTTGAATGCAAGGCTCCTCTGTATGCACATTGATTCCTTCCCCTACCTCTGGTATAGACTTGGTCATCTTTATCCTTTTGTGCTAGCTCTGGCATCACCTTACACTATCTCCACCCATGCGACCCATCCACACTGGATCCTCACCATGACTTGCACTAAGATTTGTGATCTAGAGGACATCCCATTTGACCCCTATGCATGTTGGACCCCATGTTATTTATGTCTTGGCTCTGAAGTGTGTGCGAGTATATATTCAACTGTGGATCTACTTCCTTATCAGTTGTCCCTAATGTTGTAGTTGCGGGTAGAGTTGTGCTTTCCACCAGGTGTCATCCCATTAGTCCTCGAAGCAATGTGCTACTACCATCATTACATTGTATGTGTGTATCATGTTGTATTCAAAGAAAGTGAATTCAAGCCAAAAGGGCTCAAGAAATGTAAATCAAACCAAAAGGTTAATGTGAAATGAAAGCAAATAAGGCCAAACAAATGAAAAACAAATGCCAAATCTAAATGACTACTTGGCCACATATAAATGAAATCAATGTAATGATTATATTTCATGGAGCCTAAGAGTTGGGACATGATATGGAGCAGGGACAGCTAATTCTAAGTGTCCCCTAGAACCTCACCAAATGACAATCACCTAAAACTCATCACAGAGGTTCTAGAAAATATCCTCATTGAGCTTGAGGCAAGATTGGATGTGAGTTGCAGAGCACCTAGTAAGAGTCTAGTGGTTGTTTCCCAAGCACTTTATCCCATTTGTGAGATACTGGCATTCCCTATTGTTCTCCAACATGTTTATGTCACCGTGGACCTTGAATTCCCTTGCCAAAAGGATCTAGACATCAAACTACAAGTCGTCCCTTACCTTAAGCCTTGATTTGATCACCGCACCCATTGCTAATCACCTAAGGGTTGGGACATGATATGGAGCAGGGACAGCTAATGCTAGGTGTCCCCTAGAACCTTACCAAATTACAGTCACTTGTGAACTCATCACAGGGGTTCTAGAAAAGATCCTCACTGAGCTTGAGGCAACCTTGGATGTGAGCTACAAAGCACCTTGTTAGAGTCTAGTGGTGGTTGTCGAAGCACTTTATCCCATTTGTGAGATACCGACATTCCCTATTGTTCTCCAGCATGTTTATGTCATTGTGGCCCTTGAATTCCCTATTGTTCTCCAACAGGTTTATGTCACTGTGGCAAGCTTGGATGTGAGTTGCAGAGCAACCTAGTAAGAGTCTAGTGGTGGTTTCCCAAGCACTTTATCCCATTTGTGGGATACTGCCATTCCCTATTGTTCTCCAACATGTTGATGTCATCGTGGCCCTTGAATTCCCTTGCCAAAAGGATCTAGACATCAAAGTCCAAGTCGTCCCTTACCTTAAGCCTTGATTTGATCACCTCACCCATTGCTAATCACCTAAGAGCTGGGACATGATATGGAGCAGGGACAGCTAATGCTAAGTGTCCCCTAGAACCTCACCAAATTACAGTCATCTGTGAACTCATCACAGGGGTTCTAGAAAAGATCCTCACTAAGCTTGAGGCAAGTTTGGATGTGAGCTACAGAGCACCTTGTTAGAGTCTAGTGGTGGTTGTCGAAGCACTTTATCTCATTTGTGAGATACCGACATTCCCTATTGTTTTCCAGCATGTTTATGTCACTATGGCCCCTGTATTCCCTTGCTTGTCCAAAGGATCTCGACATCAAAGTACAAGTCCTTCCCTTACCTTAAGCCTTGATTTGATCACCTCACCCATTGCTAGCAAGATGACCAAGACTGTAAGTGTGCATACATTGGAGGCTTCATAAAAGGTAACAAGTCTGCTCAAATTTAAGCCTAGTTTTACTTGTACTTTAATTGTTGGATCATAATCACTTATTGCTCATTGTTGTAGTTGGTTTACTAACATAAATAAGGGAGCATCATGGCATCCCCTTGTGGTTACAGGTCTTCACAAGTCCATTTCTGCCATTATTTGACTAGTTTGACCGAGCCAAAAATGGGGTCCCAAGAAGTCTGGATCTGGAAGTGCGATTTTTGGTTTTTAGAGTCTAAATGGACCCCCTTCATGCTTTCATGCCTTAATTCATCAAGAAATGGCCCGGATGAATAAAAGTTTAACTATTAATAGTCAGCATGGCCATATTTTAGTTGATTTGGCATAAAATGAGCCAAATTGAACATACATGGTGGATTTTGTTGATGCTCAAAACGACACAGTTAGGGCAGCAACACGTTAAATACCTTTGGAGGGTTATTCAAGGGGAGGAGAGGGGATGGAATCTCGGGTTGCATTTAGAGCCCTCGAGTAACTAGCATTCACAAGGTTGATCAATGGCGTTAAGTTCATGAATAATGGAAAGTGAGATTGGATAAATGCTAATAAATGTGCAACATCACTTTCAAGACAAGAACGTTAGTCCATTAATGAAACAAAAATGCAACCTAACTAGCCATGTGTAATATTTACATAAAAATGCATCCTGCAATTGATTTTGAGGAAATAAAACTTTAGTCGTCGATATAAAATGCAACTATAATTAGCACCTTTCTAACGCTTAATTGTTTGAAATGGTTGCTTTCAATGCACGAAAGAAATGTTCAATTTCATTTAGTTTAGAAATTTTGAATAAGATGTAAAGTCAAAGTTCTATTTATAAAATAGAGAGCTAGATGAGCATAAACTTTGCGCTTCAATCGTGGATATTAAATTGCAGCAATAATTTGTATTCTTTAAATGTCTAAGTATATTAGAAAAGAATATATTAGTGTGCAAAAGAAAAGTTGTCATTACATTTGCACCCGCAATTTTAAAAGCAATCGAAATTCAGAGTTTGCTAATGCAGAAAATATCAGTTTGTTGATCCAATAAGATTTATTAAATGTAATTCAATTTGCGTGCTGGACTTTTACTAAAATTTGTTTGATAAACTAAATTGATTGTATAAAATGTAAGGGACATTGAAACTAAATAATATTGCTACTTTTGTTCGAAAAACTCAGCGTTAGACAGCTTGACGACTAAAGGTAAAAAAAAAGGAATTTGTACAAGTTGTTAGAAAACATAAATAAAATAGTAATATTTGCAGTCTGAAATATACACATTGTACAGTTTTGCATAATGTAAAAAAAATAGAAAAATAGCATCAAGGCTGAAAAAGAAGGTGGAGGAAAGATTCGGATAATGCACAAATAAGATTTTTATTAGGAGGAATTGAGAGTAATCAATACAATAGGTTGCAGCGAGTTTAACCCTTGAGAAAAGGAGGTTTCCGAGACCCTACACAATTCTCAATAGCTCAGGCACCACCCGGGTGAAACTGTGACAACGAAGAAACCTCCCGTTCAGATTGTGCTACAGTAACCTGCATGCATGAAAACATTAGTAGGAAAGATATACAAAAGAAAACAAAAAGCATGCAGGAAAACGGAATGTACCCAGCGGAAGGACACTCTGCCTTCACCCTAATGGATGGACCTGGACTATAGCCTTACCTACAATCGCTTCCTATTAGGCTCATGGACGACTCAGTATGAAGGGAAAAATGCAAAAGTGATAGCTAACAGTACCCACCTCTTACCTCCGATGTGAGATGTCCTCTTTGGAAGCCTCATCGAGCTTTTAAAGCCTACCACAAGGCAAGTGAAGTGCTTAGGTTGTCCTAAAGGAAACAAAGCATTCTGGTAATTGTCGGTAGGTGAAAGGTTTCTACGTCTTTTGGCTTTCATATTTCTTCATAGACGTCAAAGTGAGGATGAGCCACACTTGTAATCGACGCTCACCCTCGAATGTAGATGGTATGCAAATTTTATCTTTGGAGATTGAAGGCCATGTAAAACAAGGAGTTCAAAAAGGCCAAAAGGTTTTTCTAAGTTATCTTGTACAAATACAGTACATTTCTATGTGGAGAACTGTGGGACATCAAAATTCCGTCTAGATGCTTCACATGAAATTTCTCTCTACATAACTTAGCACGCTCTTAAAATTGTAGATTCAAAGAAAGTTACAGTTTTACAATTCTTTGCCACTTCCGATTCAAATGCATGTTGCCTTATCTCCACGAAATCTATGTTCAATCAATGATCTTGATGCGAGGAATTTGAAGAGGAAAAACCCCCAACAAACTCTTTGTAGGTGCCCTCCAAAGTTTTAAGAAGCAATTTCATAACTTCTCTTCAAAAATGGAGTCAGACAGCTCCTATATCTTTCACTCAAACCAAATGTCTCCAAGGTTTTCAAACTTCCTCCCGCCGAGACTTCATTCCTTGGTCACCTTAAACCTCAACCGAGCTCGCTTCACACTGTAACTCAAAGGCTGGGAACATACAGAGGGATGACATAATGTTTGTGCTCGTCTTTAAAACACCAGTGGTTACAATCTTTCTCTTCCATCCTTGAAAATTCAAATGTTCATGCACTATGAAGTAAAAAAGAAAACGTAGATAGACAAAAATTACTCAGACCATAATCTCTTTGATCTGCGTTGCTTCTTTGCAGCTCCTTAGTCTAAAGAAATTTTGCTTTATGGTTAGTCAATAAGTGAATATGCGATGGAAATGTCAATTTCTTCATTCGTTTGATTTCATACTGAGAATACAAGGCCCCTGACTCTTACACGTGATGTGCGATAATGTCTGAATGAGGAGGTGGTGTGTAAACTTTCTCTTCGTTCTCTGCCCGATACCTGCTAATTGGCAATGTATTGGTCAACATTCCTGTCAACTGATACATGGCCTGATTAACACCTACACGTGGCAAATCTGGATCTTCATGTGTGGAATCTTCCTCATAACGCATGAATAACTCATTCGCTGCCAGGACTACTTGCTAGGCTATTGTTGTATGTGTTTCCATTGTTGAGCGTTTTCTACTCTCAACGTCTCTATCGTGGTGATTGCTACTTTGACGGACCATTAAGGTTTTCCATTCCTACTTTTGCATCTAAAACATACTATGTTCGATTGTGCTTTCCTTTCGACTTGCGGCCTCTATAAGGGAAGCATTGCATATATGTTCGATCGCATTTTGGAGAAGGAATTTGCAAAATGTGGGGTGAGTTTTTAAACCCGAAGATAATTGGGTGGAGCACTGGAGCAGCTAGCGTGGAGTTTCAGCCTAGCGTTTGTTAGTCAATTGACTACATCGAAGCGAAAATAACAGGGGTAGAGAGGTTAGAGTGGAGTTCGAGCCTGGAAGCCTGAATACTACCATAACATGTGTTGTTTCCACTAGACGTTTGTAAAGATTGCATAATAAGATTCTCAGCAGATAAGAGGTGAATTGTTGAGCTGGCCCTGAGTTGTTGGTAATGGATAATCTTGTTGTTCATAAGATCTCTCATGAATGATGGGATCGAACATCATTCCACAGTGGGAAAAAAGAGCTATAATATTCTGTGAGATAAATCCTGTGAGGTGCCAATGAGCCCATGGATAAATCCTGTGAGGTGCCTGTGAGCCCATGGATGCGTTAGCGGGTTGTCCTTTGTTTCGCTTTGAAAAGCTTCTCCTCACACCTTACAGTCAAAAAGAGAAGTTTACAATCACAATGTTGCTTCTATGTGAAACCGACTAGCAAAGGCACCAACGTTGGTTAAGGAGGACAAGAAGCCGCCACCAATCGCAGTCGTTCTCATCAAACAGCTTACGGAACTAGGACAAGTTGGAGCATCGAAACAAAGGCAGAGGCAAAGACGTGGGTGATCAAAACGATGCTCGAAAATCTGCTTCAAAGGGCGTGTAAGCACTAGGTTCTAAAGCAAAAAGGGGAAAGCGACCAGGGAAAAAAAGACAAGGGAAAAACGACAAGACTCTCAGTCCCAGGTATTCAATTATGTTTTGTCCCCCATTTTTGTATTTTCTTGTCCCCTATAACAATGGAAACACACCTGGCATCACACATGAAAAAGGACTTAGAGGTACCTGTAACGAACCACTTAGGTCAAGTGAAAATTGCCTCCTTGAACAGAACAGGGAAGTGGGTTTGGGTTAATGCCAAGTAGTCTCAGTGTATTTTAAAACGGAGAGTTTCCCGTCTAAAGTGGAGGAGACAAGGAAAAAACAGTTTCAAAAGACTAATAAACAGTCAAACAAGTCTTTCTTGCAAGGAGGTGGTAGTAACAGGGGTAAAACCAACATTGGTCCTCCTTTATACAGTCCCACATCCACACCTCTCACCTAGTCATATGCCCTATATGTACAAGAGCTACTCAATGCCAAGAGGAGATTGGAGATTTTGGAAATCAAAGAGCAGGAGAGAGACCTTAAAACCCATCTGTTAACAGTAGAAAATCAGCATTTAGCATAAAGCAACAATGTTTTGAAAGGTCAAGTGGCATTGTTGCAAGAAACTATTCTGGTAGGCAAGACTGAGTGGCAAGACATGAAGGCAGGTTGGCAAAGCATGAAAGAATCGACAGGGGAAGATAGAGGGGTGTTGAATCATAAAACATCCAAAGTTGAAGGGAAAACAGTTGAACAAACAAATAACCAAGGAGTGAAAGTAAGAGAAGCGGAAAATGGAGCTTTCACCAAAAATTCCAGAACATGGACACAGGTTACTAGCAAACCTGCTAATATGGAAAAAGAAAAAGAATCAAGCAACCAAGGAGACAACAAACAAGGAAAAGAAACCAACGGAAGACAAGACAAAGCAACAAATATAATAATTAAAGGTGTGAAAGATTATGGTAAGAATGAATGTACTCTGGGAGCTTGCAAGTGACTTTTTAAAAGACAAGTTGCATTGGCAAAGCCAAATTTGCCAAGCATGGAGGGTGGGTAAGCCTAGCGATGAGAGAGCCATGCCCATAAAAGTCATCATGGCAAGTGAGCGTGACAGGAAAACTCTTCTAATTAAGAAGCATCTCTTAAAGGGCTCTTGCTTTTTTCTAGAGGAAGACTTAACTATCATGCAGCAAGAAGAAAGAAGAAAAGAGTTGTCAAAGGTTAGAGTAGCAAGAGATGAGGGCAAAACAGCATGGTTGTACAAAGGCAAGGTTGTAATTGTTGTTTTTGGTCCTCCTAAAGAAAGAAAACAAAACAGTAGTCAAGAAGTGATAGCAAATCCCTTAGCAGAAATATTGCAGCAAGGCCAGGATGGGCAAATAGGGGTGTAGACTCAACTTTGAGTCTTGTATGCCAAAGCAAATAGCAATCAAGGTCTACTCAGGTTCCCTTAAGCTTAGTATGTTGGAACTGCAGAGGCTACCCGTGGAGGAGTGGACCTGGGCTAGGACCTATTGCAAAAGATAGGGACATGTAATGTCTCTTGGAAACATATGAACATGAAGGGTCCAAGACACCTCTTTTGGAAAAATATATGAAGTTGGCAGTATGGAACAGGCAGCAGAGAATGGAAAAGATCATGGAGGTATCATGGTCTTAGTGAAAAAAATATAGATCGTTGTATTCAACTAGAAAAGGAAAACTCAAATAAACAATTTATATGGTTTAAAATATCAGAAAATGGAAATGTCATTAGAATTGCAGCATGCTACTTCGCAACACAAGTTTCAAAATTTTACAAAAGGAGGGGGGCTTGACTCTCCTTTTGTTTAAAGACCCTTTTGCAACCTTAAAAAACGATATTGTGAAGTATTCTCAAGTAGGTGAAATTCTTCTAGTAGGGGATTTCAACGCTAGGACTGCAAGTGAACAAGCTAGCATTCTCTATCATAGGGAAGATTGCAACCCTATTTGGCTTACGGAAGAAAGAAATCATCAATGGACAAGAATTTCAAAGGACAACAAAAGCTGCAATCTATTTGGAGAACAGTTGCTTACCTTATGTGGAACTTTTGATTTAGTAATTTGCAATGGTTTGCCTAGATGGACAAATTCTGGTAATTTCACTTGTAATACCTACAATGGAGCAAGTGTGGTGGACTATGCAATTTGTTCACATGGTTTATCTAAGAAAATGGAAGAAGTTATGATTGGTGAACAACTCTGGGATTTAAAATCTGATCACAAACCGATCTATCTAAAAGTCTTTCTTGGACTATTAAGCAATGGTTTGGGACAAAAAATCAACACATTCAACAACCTCTAGCAAAGGGCAGAATTCTTTTGACTCAAGAAAACAGTGATATCTTTAGGAAGGCACTAGAGAGGCTCTGTAAGGAGGAAATTCTGTCCAAAGGCCTTAATAATCAGCAACTAACTAATTTAATTGAAAGGGCACTCACAAAATGCAAAAGAGCAAAGAATAGGAAACATGAAACAAATTGTTTTCATGTTAATGCTTGGTTCGATGAGGAGTGTAAAAAAGCAAGGAGAAGGTGGAGAGAGTCAAACTGGAAAGAAAAAGACTTAAAAAGCTACAAGCAGATTTTAAGAAAGAAAAAAGTTGATTTCATGATCTCAAGGAGGGAAGAACTAATCTTCCTTGAAAAAAATAACCCCAAACTATTCTGGAAGGAGCTTCAAGCAAGCAAAAAGCAAACTGAAAATAATATTATAGCGGACCAGTGGCTTGAGTATGCAAGGCAACTTTATGAGTGGAATCCCAAGGTTGACCCCCCTCCCCCCTTAGTCAACACCACCACCATTACTAAGCTTTTCAGCGTGCAAGAGATTGCTTTGTCGATTTCAAAAAAGCTTTTGACACGGTTCCTAGGGATAAGCTCTGGCACAGAATGAAGGAACTTGGGGTTCATATACATCTTAGAGCAGCAGTTCATAGGCTATATGAGGAGTTCAAAGTCAAAATCAGAACATCAGATGGTATATCCAAAAGTTTCAGAAGTGATATCGGGGTCAAGCAAGGGTGCCCATTATACCCTACCCTTTTTGGCTTATATATTGACAAACTTGAAGAGTGGTTAAACTTAGAGGGCGGGGATGGCGCCCTCGTGGGTGAGTTTGTGATAAGGCTTCGTTTGTATGCAGATGGCCTTATTTTGATTGCTAAGTCTGCTTTTGGCTTGCAAGAGCACTTGATTTCCCTTGAGCACTTTTGTAGAATAGTTGGGATGCAAGTAAATACTAGCAAGATGAAAGTGGTAGTTTTCTCTAGCAAAAGAAAACATAAACAACATAGGTTCTACTTTGAAGACAACACCCTTGAAGAAGTGGAAGATTACAACTACCTCGAAATCGACTTCAACAAAAACTTGAGTTGGGAAAGTTGCAGAAAGAAAAAAAAGAACTCTTGGAGGTTGGAAAGCGTTTTATGCTTTCCAAAATAGATGCAGAGAGGCAGAGTTATGGGACTAGAAAACTATGCAAACCCTTTTTGGTCTCTTAGTGGTCCCGGTTGTTCTCTATGGTTGTGAAGTATGGGCCAGCAGTACCTCTGATTTATAGTGGAGGCAAATAGAAAAGATTCAAATACACATGATTACAAGCAAGTTCAAAATTAAGAGTTATGCCATACGAGATCATGCTAAGTCAAATGGGCATGGCTTCTATTGAAGCAATCGCTATGGTGAGACTCATAAGATATCTAAAAAGAGTTGAGCAAATGGAAGAAGGTAGATGGCCTAAGGTTGTCGTCAATGACATATTGTGCAAAAGAAAGAAGACTTGGATGCGTCAAAATATTAAATGGCTTAGTAAGTGAGATATGTGCTTAAGCATGTGCCCCACAAATAGTAAAGAGATAAAGGCTTTTGTTATCAATAAGTTCCACAAGCGAACTTGGGATAAAGAGCTAGGGAAAAAAAGAAAGTATTATATTGAAGAGTTTAACCCTACCTACAATCAGCATCAAAAGGCGTACATAGGGGCTAATATACCTTGGAAACCCAAAATACTTATTGCTCAATTAAGAACTAATTCCCATTAACTCCATTGTGAGACCAGGCACTGGAAAAGGCCAAAAGAAGCTTGGGCAAAAGGAGTGTGTATTTTATGCACCGTTGGTAAAGTGGAGACAGAAAAAAGTTTCATTTCAGAGTGTGAAGCCTTTAAGGATAGTAGGGACAGGTACGCAAATGTCTTGACGGATAAATCTTGGGATGATTTATTCAACAAGGGGACTGTGGAAAAATTGGGGGCGCTCATCATCAAGTTGAACAAGCAAAGGATTGAATTGCAGAAAACAAAGTGCGAGGTGGTCTGTCCCATTGGCTATTTTTAGCCTCATGGACGTTAAAATATTTTCTTCTTCTTCTTCTGCCAATTTACAACGATCACCTTTATGTTCTCCTTTTAACATTAATAGCCTTTTCCTCGCCAGTTGATGTGGTCAGAGCAGCCCTTCTCTAATGCCTTTAACATTTCATGCATTACTTGGCGGATGGACTTAAAGTTTTCTTCAAAAAATTTGTCACACATTTGAACTGTGTTTTTCCATTATAGTAATATGGTCCCCTTGGCGTTTTATGAAACTCTGGCATAAGGCTTCGTAAAAGGGGATTTCCCCTTTATATTTAATTAAATTCTCCTTAAAGTGAAATATGGCTCACCACAAGCAAGGGACCTTCAAAATTTTACAAACAAGTGAAAGGGATTATTAATGGATGGATATATATGAAGGCTTTTCGAATAGGAATGTTTAAAAGGTTTTACATTTTAAAGACCCAAGGAAAGTGGCATGGGAAAGGTGTTAATAAAGGAAGAGGAAAGGGAGACAAAAGTCTTGGTATATGTGCCCATTTAGTTTTTGAGTCATGAAAGGTTAGGGGTAAAAGGACTTAGGAAACAAGAATTAGGAAGGGAGCTTTTAGTAAGTTCATTTGAAATAATGAAAAGGGATATAAAAAAAAAGTAAAAAGGGGACTAGTTTTATTATATCCATAAATGGAATGGGAAAATAAATTTAGGATAAGGATAATGAAAGGGTTATGGGAGACATAAAGGTATAAAGGGATTGGTAAAGATCTTCGAAAAGGGATAGTTTAGGAATATGATTAAAAGGGGAAAGCTATTTTTGAAACTAAGGACATGGGCATTTTTCAATAAGGATGGACTCAAGAGTGACATTAAAACTTTAAGAGAATGGATGTGTTAACAAGACCATTGACACAACTGGTGAATTTTTGATAGACGCAAAATTGGTGGGTTTCATTGACATGACACAATTTACTCCAACTTGTTGAGACTTTCATTGAGTGTCAAGAGGGTCAAATGGACTTGGAATTTAAAAAACAATATATGGTAACAATTGGCACGAAGACCTAAACATGATAACGTGGAAATCCTAACATGACAATGTAGATGGAATGACTTTGCAAAAGTTCAGTAAGTTCGCCTTTGGCATCATGCTTCGACCTCTCGAAAGCATGCCGATGTTGAGCATCAACAGATTTGAGTGGTTCTTATGTCCACTAGTAGTAAATTTGGGGTCTAGAAATTCATTGGAGTAGTTATTTTGGGCATCCGAGCAAGGGAAATGACCATTTTTGGCTACTAACAACTTCACCCATATATACCAACAAAATAATTAAAAGTTAAAGTGACCATGGTTTAGCAAAGAAAATAATTTGGCTAATGTGGGTAAGGAAATGACTTGGAGATGTTAAGTTATGGTATATTGATGCTCTAGACATATTTTACACATGTATTTCACCATTGTGGAGGTCCACAACTTATCCCTTCCTAGGGACGGCGAATTTGCTTCATGTGGGGATTTTCAACTTATGGTTATAATGTATTAACATCAAAACATTGCAAAAGAGAGCGCCTTACGGGGGCATAGACCCCTAGCAAGTCCCTTTCCTCATGTACTTGATGATTTATAACATTTTTTATTTTGTTCAACAAGGGCATGTAGAGGAATTCGCCCCCCTCATGTAGCTAACTCATGTGTTATGTTTGGCACTCTATTTGTCGTTGATCTTATTACTTGATGATTAGATCATAGACGTCCATCCTTATGAGGCTAGGGATTTTGTCATGAGAGAGATATTTATATGCTCTCTTACTCATTATAAAGGACTTTTGGCTCTAGATTGAATGAAGAGAAATTTCTGAATTTTCCTCTACCGATCTATCGTTTGTGAATGCTTGGATTAATAATGATTTGCACCTTAACTCTGCTCTAGTAATCATTTTCCGTGATTGGCATCATTCCATAGTGATTTTGCAAGCACAAACAAGTCAATTTCAGCAGGGCAACCACGGCAGAAAACGCCCTTCCTCTCTTGGGCTCGACTTGGCAAAAGGGGGAGTGATTTAGACTTTTAGTGTTATTTTGCTTGTCATTTTCACTAGATTATTTCTAAATTTGTTTTGCATGCAAAGTTTATGTGTTTCTTGCTAGCATTATTTCTGTAGAGTTTGTCTCATTTGGTTTTTGCTGGCAGGGGTGCACTAGCATTTGAAGAGATCGATTTCACTTGTGGAGAAGAGCACTACTCAACAGAGCAGCTAAGGTCATCACTCACTTATCGGGCAATCATTGATTTATTAGGTATGCTATCATTTTCTTCTCATTATTCTCTCTTTCCATTTGTCAACTAAAATTCAAAAGAACAATTAAAACCCTCATTTTACATTATCGGGCAATCGTTGATTTATTAGGTATGCTATCATTTTCTTCTCATTATTCTCTCTTTCCATTTGTCAACTAAAATTCAAAAGAACAATTAAAACCCTCATTTTACATTTCTTGAATTCAACCATTAAATCCTTGTGAAATTTAAAACCCAAGTTAGTTTTGGTATTTAAACCCTAGGTGTGAAATTTCATTAGATTTCGACTTCGTTTACCCTTTCCAAGCACCCACCTCACCTAGAGGGAAATCCTCCTCCTTGGGCAATTTCAATTTTTGCTTAAATTCCAACTTGGGCATGCTTGTTTTGTACTAAAAATCACAAATCTTTAATCAAACTTGCATTTCCTTTGCTAGAATCACATTTATTTTGTTATCCTGCGATTGTATTAATTATTGATCATTTTCTTGCCCGAACACCTCATCTAGTCATCTCAATCTAGCAAAGGTATCAATCCTAGACCTCGTTTGTTTATTGTTGTTATTTAGACGGAATTATTTTAGCTGAGCAATTTGCTTCTCATTAAGCCTTCTCAGCTTGATTTCTAAGGCACCCCATCAATTAGTTATGTTCATTGCTCTAGGTTTTACTTGCTAAGACCACCTTTGATTGCTTCTTTGTTGTATGCTTGTGCATTGGTGTGTCTTACTTTTGGTCAATTAGCCTTCACAGGCTAGCTAGGATCTCCCCCTTGGCCTAAAGCGAAAAGCGCCTCATCTGGTGTGACACTTGCATCACTTGCAAGGGTTGAGGCACTCTGAGGTCACTAGGTTTGGCTGCCCTTCCTTTGCCCATCCTGAATAGGATCATCCACAGAGGCAACCACAACTTTTGTGATAACAGGAACCTTTTTATTGGTAGAGGGAATGGCTATGGTGGATGGGGGTAACATGTTTTTCTCCCCTTTCTAAGTTTGTATCAAAGGAAGGACTTCAAGGATTCATAACTTCAAAGGGCTTCATGACTTCAAATGCAAATGCGAGACGATATTTTCAAGACTTAGTGGGTGTTTCTACTCCAATGGTGCAACCTTGGTCGTTGAGTGCTAGGGTTGGATCACTCCTTCCACTTTCAATTTCCTCATCATCAAAGTCAAAGCTACCTCAACATGCTCCAAAGGTAACTTCAAAAAAAGGGCAAGCAAGTTTCGTTTGTTCCATTGGATTATTCTCCACCAAGTTCCAGGCCTTCGAGCTTTCAAAGGGGACGATTATGGCTCTAAGCTTTGGTTCTCTAAATGCTTGATAAGCACAAGCTTGAGTTCTATGTTGAACCAAGCTTTACTTTAGGCGAGGGGCTTATTGGGGTTGCATCAGATATAAATCTGCAAGTGGCAGCTATACCGTGTAGTTTACAACTCTATGTGGGCTTCTACCAAGTCTTTCTGTAACTGTTTACTCGATAGGGAAATGATCTTGATGACAATGAATAAAATTAAGCCATGTCTTCAAAATTTCAATTTACACACCAACTAATGTTTCAGTCAGTGTATGCCTACAGATCATATGATCCTTTTGGCATTTAATGTAATATTCTCAAACTTAGAAATAAAATGGCATTTCCCCTCTATCTATGTGTGTGTGTTTGACGTATTCTAGCCATATTGTATCCTGATTTTCTAAAATTTTGCACTATCGCTTTCAAATACATATTCATATGCGTTCCTATATCTGTATTTTGGTGCAACTTAGCTCTGACACATGCCATTCCAACAATAGGAGCGCTAACGATGTTACTTTTATGCTTCAGCAGGTATGCAATCTTTCAGCTATACTTGGTTCACCTTAGGTTCATTGTACTAACAACATTGTCAAGCCCGGAATGAAATGAAATGACATTGTATTCTCCACATTTTCACAAAGAATCAAATTGTGATATTACATCTGTAATTTTCTGACAGTGAAAATGTGCTCTAGACCTACTTTGTTCTCTCATTGATTTTGTAACCAGCTTCCTGTTAACTGAATGTCAATGCAAGGGTCAATTCTACTGTTCCTAGTTTGATATGATTCATGTATGTCATGCATCGTAGAACCATGATCACAAAGAAGATTTTGCATGGCTCCATTCAATTGGATATAGCAAACCCAACCCAAAATACTGTGCTTGCATGCATCTAGGTCATTTGGTAAAATTTTGTTGATTGTATTCTTGGTTGAAATCAGTAAAATCTAATTTGACATCATTGCAGATCTTCAAAATCTTATACTCCATGCCAGATTGCAAGTGCTTGCAATTTAAACTTATTGGCAATGTTTATTAAATTATTTCGCTGTGTGCAGAAAAGTTATGTATGAAGATGTTCCACAACTCAATAACAGTGCATCTACTGCCACCCATAGCAAAGAAAGCAATATTCACTGTTTGGAGAAAAAGTTCAATAAAGTAATAACAATATATAAAAGGGAAAATATATTCCCAGTGAATCCCAAAGATCATCACCGGTCGGTCCTAAACAAGTTTCCAGTTTCCAGAACACCTGCCAACACCAGAAACCATTTACAGATCATCTCCAGAAGACAAAAAACACATTGGCAATCTGGACATTTCCAGAAACCATTGAGGCTGCTTGTCAGCAATTTCTGGTGATCTACCTTTCACTTGTGTTATATTAAGAATTTATTAAAACACAGAGAAGGTACATCCTAACCCTACACATCAATGCTTACCTTAAAGCAACATTTCTAAAGCAAAAAAAAAAACTGGAAAACATACTTATTTACATAAAAACCTAATAGATAGTAGATTTTACCATAAATTTTCTTCTCATTTCTGAAAAACATTTCTTGGCATCAAAGTTATCAGAATAGAACCGGTGGTCAAACCAAACGACCCCGAGAACCGGAACGGGATCAAAACCGGTCCACCAACAATACATAAAATAAAAATATTCAAATTTTGAAAAATTATCCATGTGAATTCAAACCATTATACACAAATATCTATGTTGCAGGAAACAACACCGTCCCCACCATTTCGCCGTTTTTAAACCCGGAAACACTTCCCGTACGGCACAGAAACATGTTTTCGTACGGATGAAACAGGTTTCCAAGATGGAAACGGGTTTAGACTGCATGGAAACGCGTTTCATATACAGATGCAGTCCAAGAGGTCGCCTTTCCAAAAAATATTGCCATGGTGCAGTAGTATTTGGTGTTATTAATGGTAATGTTAAATTATTAAAGTAAAAGTGACATTCTCCTTATCTTTTATTTTCCATGCTTTTATTTAAATTGTTTTAAGATGTTTGAGAGTGGTTCCAACCTCATTGGACTTCATATGCAAAAAGTAGAATTTTAGATCCCATTCAGAATTCAACAGACTTAATAGTTTTCAGGATTTCAGGATTGCAAAGTTTCAACCAGATTCTATTATGTATGAAGGTATGGAATTTGCATTTAATTAAGCACATCAACCACTATATGTACCTTGATGTTGGTGGTGTTGATTGCTGAACTCCTCTGTCATGACCTTAATAACAATGTACTCTTCACTAAAGCAAAATCACTTATTAAGCATGGGAAGCTTTTTCTACCTTATTTTAACGATTGGATTATGAAGTTTCATCAAAATTGTAAAATGTTGAGGCGTTGACTAATGTCCTTGGAAGATCAACTTTGAAATTTGAGTTAGAGGGCTAGAGCCTGGAGGAAGGAGGCATAGGATGCTATTGATGAATAGGATTCCAATTTAAACAATGATTCGTCAACATGTATGATTTATGCTTTATATTTCACATTCATTTTTATAAATGTTCTTGCTCATTTATTAATTTAATACACACACACACACACACACACACACACACACACACACACACACACATATATATATATATATATATATATATATATATTGTGTTTCCCCGTTTCCAAAATTATGGGGGGTCACGTTTCCCCTGTTTCGTGCAACTTAGACAAATATGCAAAGTTTCCCATATATATAGCTAATAAGAGTGCATAGAACCAAAATAGCATATAGTGCAAGCCATGTCTGAATCAAAATACATCAACAAAAAGGATTTAAATGGCCTATAGAGTCTAGATCTACCAGAAAATACTCCAGATCGACAAGAAAAAAGGCTTCTATATGTATTTTGCTAGGTGCCATACTGAGCATATTTGATAGTTCACTTGAATCATATGTCTAACAGGCTGAGGACACTGTTGTTGCTGAAAATGTTGTTTCAAGGCTGCTGTAACAGACTGTCCCCTTTGAATATGCCCACAAAAGTTTCATTTAACTACATAGTTAGCTCAAAATTGTCACTAGGGCTGTTCAAAGCCTCTTTACTGCTTTAGGTAACTGTTGTTAGGTTATTTTATTGTTGTTATGATGATAATAGGTATAACTAAAGCGGCTGTAGCCTGTAGGTACGCAGCATACTCCTTCAAGGCTGCTACACTGCCCAGGAATGTCAAGAATGATTCTTAACTCAAAATACTCAAATGAATAGTGTGAGATAAATAGAGAGGGTGTGGTTGCTTTTATAGCTTTCTTAGGGGTTTAGGGTTATCTTAACCTTCCCCACTCAACCAAATATTGTTTTTTTAATTAAAAAAATGCTTTCTTTAGTGTCACGGTACAACTCCATACGGAACCAGTAAAACTGGTCAGAACCGGTTGGAACCAATCGGTCCTCTACAAAGCCGGTCTTTTCCGGTCTAAGATGCCAATTTGACATGGTGAGGCCCCAGAACCAGTCGGACCAGCCGGTTTTTATAACACTGCCTGGCATTTCCCCCATTTCCTGCAATTCTTTAAGAAGTCTACCCCAATTTTTCCTTGCTAGACCTTGGTTTTTCTTGTTACCAAGGATGTGTTTCCTGACTTTTTCAATTTCCAATCCTTGGGGGCACATAAGATATTCCATAACTTCTCCGCACTTTGAGATGATTCTTCTCCAAGGACCAAAACTGTTCTGTTCCTTGCTGGACAAATAACAGAACAAATTTAACTGCAGATAAGAAAAACTGAAAACGGATTACACTCCTTAAGTCCAGCAAAGACAAGCTACAGTTAACATATGCAGACCTCTGAACCAGGCTTCAAAAACAGGTTGATCACTACAGCACAGACATCCACACAAGAGAGCTTAGGTCAAAAGTAAGTCAGTATGGGACCTATTAGATTTTGAGTTACGATATAAAATAAAAACTAAGAACATGAAAACACAAGCAAAGGCACCTACTTGAACCATTCTCCTGTATTTTTTTAATACAAAATACAAATTAAATTCTGCACAGTACTAACAAATGCCATGTAATAGAGGAATCTAAATACCATTCAGTTCTAATATATACATGTGCCCTCCAAACTTGGGTGGAAATCAATCTTACTGTTATTCTTCTATCCATATGGTTAACTCTTTTACACTCAAGTCAAGTTGAGACTCTAATCTTTGACAACCGGGTCATGGGTTCACATATCTATCAGGATTGCAAGCAAATGGAAATCACTACTTTCAAATACGCTTGGAACAAAAACCATTGTCCTGTATCTCTCCACATTATCTCTTGCCAGTTATTGTCTCAAGATCATTCCTCCCACATTTCCACACTACAGTCACATTTAACATCAATAAATGCATTAAGGTGTGGATCTGTGCCCTCGTCCAATGTATCAAATATCTAGTACTTTCTTTACATTATCTCCACGTTTCAGTTTCTTAAATTATGATTTAATGTTCAATAGTCAAATAGTTGACCATAATTTTCATCCCTTTTGCAAAAGGGAACTAATACTTGCAAGCTTTAAGAAAAACTTCATTTTCAGGTGGACTAAAAGAAAGCAGTAACACCTGAACTGAAACACAGTGTGATAACAGCTGCAATAATGACTTATAATGAAAGCTAAAATGGTTTAAACTAATTACCTCTTGCCTTGTCCAACTTGTATATCGATAGGGACTAGGTTGCACAGCTTTATACAGGAAGAAACCATGGCTGGATAAGATTGGCTATCTCAAAAATAATCGTTGGAAAAAACTCTGTTCTCTTAAGTAAACTGTCACACACACACCTTCTCTAGGAAATTACAAATATTCCTCTATTTCCTACTGAAATCTGCAATAAAATGGTCCAGCCAGTTAAACGTTTAGAAAATGTGAACATTTAAGCCAGTTAGAGAGAATATGGATTTAACCATTAGAAATCACTACTGGAAAAAGCATTGTAGATGAGATAATTCACAGAAATTATTAGAAGCTTAATCATCAGAGCCTACAAGCATTTAGATTAAAACTATATTTGAATGTGGATCCAAATTTGGAATATTTTTAATTAATTGCACTAATCAAAAAACAAAAGCATGTAATTACAATATGCATAACAGTATTGGAAAAGGAGTCATTCTTCTGAGAATATATACAGATCGGAGCTTTTCTTTTGAGAGCCAAACTGTGACATTTGTAAAACAAAAACAAGAAATTATCAATTCTATTATTTCACTTCCCACTTATCCTAAAGCGATTTACAAGTGTTTCATTTTTTTCATTCAAAAAATGAACTGGACATTGTTTGGCCATTATAGTGACAACCTCCTCCTCAAATCTAACCTTGCAATTTGGCAGGGCAGAAAAACTTAAAAAGAAAATACATATCAATTCACATAGTCAAACAATAATCTAAATCACAAATGTTTAATAATGTTTTTCATTAAATGGGAGAACTAATAGATTCTAACATAGAAGCATTACATCAACCATTTATAATCAACTAAATAAACAACATAGGACCACCATTTAACAATCATATATATTCAAACATAACAATTTTAAGATATATTTCAAGTTTTTTAATGTTACAGCCTATAATACCCATAATTTATAAATTTTCCTTTAGTTTGTCATCTTTCTGAGCCAACTTTCACAAATATTATACCTACTATCACTCACCTCCCTGTCATTCCTCCCTTTTTACCAGTTTGGTGCTTTTCACCTTCTAGACCTTCTTCCCCTCTTTCCAGTTAGGTCTCAATAAGAATAGATTACAAATAAACACAGACAATAACATCCCCGATGCACAGAGAAATGATATAGACCAATCACTTTCAAATAGTTTGAAGTTTGAACTCAAAATCAACAATTTAAATACAAGTACCAAGACTAAATTCACAAGAGAAAACATCCTCTTCATGGTGCTCGCATAATCAATTAACCCCTGATCACTCACAGCCTCCAATTTTCCCCCTCTTATTGCTCACAGCCACCAGTTTTTCCCCTCTTGGTGCTCACAGCCAGTTTCCCCCCTCTTGGTGCTCATAGCCACTAGTTTTCCCAGTCCGTGATCTATTCATCTGTACGAATGTACTGCAACTTTAGAGCACCTCTCTATACTAGGTCTCTGTTGAAATGATACCTCATTTCAATATGTTTCGATCTATCATGAAACACTAGGTTCTCCGAGAGCTTTATGCAACTCTGATTATCGCAATGGATGATCGTTGAGTCAAGCTTTCCCCCAAACAGATCAGATACCAATTTTCTGAGCCAAACTGCTTCCTTGCAGGCATCACTTACAACAATATACTCTGCCTCAGCTATACTTTGAGCTATGGAACCTTGCTTCCAGCTGGACCAAGAGATCATTGTTGATCTCATACTGAAGCAATAACCAGAGGTACTTTTCCGGTCAACTACATTGCCAGCCCAATCTGAATCTGAATATCCAGATAACAATACTCCACTGCTGGAAGTATACCTAAGCCCATAAGTGATAGTACCTCGCACATATCTGAGTACATGTTTGGAAGCTACCAAGTGTATGTGCTTTGGATCGGACATGAACCGACTCAGTGCATTCATTGAGTAAGAGATGTCTAGTCTCGTATGCACGAGATACATCAGGGATCCAATAAGTTGTTTGTACAAAGTAGAGTCCACACTCTGTGAATTCGTGGCTAAGTCCTGCAACGTTGTCAAGTTGGTAGTCATAGGTACGCTCATGGACTTGCAGTCCTACATCCCAAATCTCTGCAAGATATCCACTACATACTTTCCTTGTGTCAAGAAGATCTCGCCTAGCCTTTGCCATACCTCTAAGCCAAGGAAGTAATGAATCAATCCGAGATCTTTCATCTCGAATTCAGAGGTAATCTCCCTCTTACACTGATATATCAATTGTTCATCATCTATAAGAAACAAGTCATCTACATATAGAACAAGTATCAAGACATGATTATGAACAACCTTAAAGTACAAGTTAGAATCAATTGTACTTTTGGAAAACCCCAAGCTATGGAGAAATCCATCCATCTTAGCATATCAGACTCTTGGAGCCTGTTTCAGTCCATACAAGGCTTTCTTCAGTTTAAATACATGGGTCTTCTTCCCATTAGTCACAAAGCCTTCAGGTTGTTCAATATAAACTTCTTCCTCAATCTTACCATTGAGGAAAGTTGTCTTTACATCCATCTGATGTAACTTCCATCCGAATACTGCAGCAAGTGAAATGATGGTTCTAATGGTAGTATACCTGGCAACAGGAGCAAATGTCTCATCATAGTCAATGCCTTCTTTCCGAGTGAAGCCACGAGCTACGAATCTGGATTTATACTTTTCCACACTGCCATCTGCAGCACGCTTGATATTATAAAGCCATCTGGAAGTCACTACTGACTTCCCTATTGGTCTAGGAACAACTTCCCACACATCATTCTTCATGATTGAACTGTACTCTTCAACCATGGCATCAACCCATACCTATTTACTTGTTGCTTCTTCGTATGATGAAGGTTATGAATTGATGAGTTGGCTCATAAGACCAGAGTACTTTTGTGGTCTTATGCTTTCTTTGAAAGTCCCTGAAGGAGCTTTATGCTTCTGGCCTTATTGCACCGTCTCTTGGTGCCATGCAGGTACCTTTTGGAAGTAGGAACTTCAAGCAGTTCTTCTAGTGGACTTTCAGTAGCCTCAGGTACATCTGGTATTTGATCCTCAAATTCCTCTTCCTCCCTCTGAATTTCTTAATCTGGAAACTCAAGTGGAGAAACTGCATCTTCCGTTGAAAGCTCTAGTGTTTTACAAAACATAGCTTCTTCATGGAAGATCACATCTCTGTTGACCTCAATGTGCCTTTGTCCCAGTATATATACTCAATAAGCCTTCGATCAATCACTGTACCCAACATTAAGTTGCACGAAACAGGGGAACGGGGACGAGATGGATACGTGACCCCCCAAAATTTAGGAAACGAGGAAACACGATATATATATATTATAATTATTCACAGATTAAATTCAACATCACATTTAACATTTTTACTCATAATTTCATAAGTAATTCCATAATGCAAGTACTAAGTAGTAATACCCAAAAACAACACAATGATTTTACCCATAAACGATTCCATAATGCAAGTGGAAATAACCAAAAAACAACCTTCAAAATGAGGCTAAGCCGCTAATACATATATATCCAGATTCCAAAATCAACCTTTATATACGAGGCCACAAGTACAATACTACATCAACATGAACAATGAAAATATAAAGAAAACATGAGCTGAAGCCCGAAGACTAATAGTCATCATGCTCGAGCTCATCTTCTTTCTCCTCAAAAATAAAACAAGAAGTATGTCCAATAGTGGATTCCATGAGTTGCCAATGAGCGTTGGGGGTAAGTCATGATGGCAAAAAGGAGACATGGGTGTTATTTTATAACAAACTCCAAGGCATAAAGAACATTCTGGAAGCCTCTAAAACCCTAGCCAAAAAAGGTAAAAACCCAAAAAATTAAAAAAAATGAGTGTTTTAGGCGGACTGTGGAAGGAAACGCGGGATTTTAGTGAAATTCGGTCTGGAAATGAGTTTCAATTTGAAGGAAAGGAGTTTTCGACACGAAAAACGTCCCCCATCAATTGGAAACACATTTCCCTGCCGTATGGTACGAGTTTCCCTCAGGAAACGAGCTGGGGACGTGGGGGGGGCCACGTTTCCTACAACATAGACCCAACAAATATACCTTTCTTACCGGAGGGCTCTAGCTTGGCCCTCTTTCCTCTTGGCACATAAACGTACACAAAAGTACCAAATATCCTCATGTGATCAACTGCAGGTTTCTTCTTAGTGAAGACTTCTTCTGGAGTCTTCTCCCCCAAGATAGCATGAGGGCTTCTGTTCTGAATATACACAGCGATACCTGTAGCTTCAGCCCACAAAGATAGAGGTAGATTTAGATCAGTGATCATTGCTTTAGCAGCTTCACAGATCGTTCTATTCTTCTTTTCTGCAACCCCATTCTGCTGAGGGTTGTAAGGTATTGTCAGCTCTTTCTTGATTCCTGCTTCCCGACAAAAATCATCAAACTCATTAGATTCATACTCACCTCTGTTATCTGATCTCAAGATACGGATGTGTCTGCCAGTCTAATTTTCAATCAGTGTCTTGAACTCTTTGAACCTGTCAAAGGTTTCACTCTTGGCCTTGAGGAAGTAAATCCATGACTTTTGAGTTGATCATCAATAAACAAGACATAATATAAACACCCACTCAAGGAGGGTGAAGACATGGGCCCAAAAATGTCAAAATGAATTAAATCCAAAATACCTTTAGATTTATTCTTGCTTCTGGGAAAGGATTTCTTAGTGTTCTTACCTAGAGCACATCCTTTGCAGATTCCTTCATGTTTTGGAGAAACTTCTGGCATACCTGTAACCATCTTCTACAATCCTGGGGGAGCTATGTAGTGAAGGTATCCAAACCTTCTATGCCAAAGTTCACATGGGTCAACTGTGTGATGTACCAAAGCATGAGTGGAATCTTCAAAAGCCTTGTAAAGGCCTCCCTCTCGAACCCCAATCTGTACTGCTGAGCTTAGATCTGTGTCATTTGCCCATAAAAAGACCTTCTTGTCCATGAAGAGGACTTTGTAACCCTTGTCTTCTAAACCAGCAACAGATAAAAGATTCTTCTTTAAACCAAGAACATAAAGAATATCATCAATATGAAGAACCATACCTAAGTCAAGTTGAAGTGAAGTTGAGCCAACTCCTTCAATCTTGTAAGTGGAGTCATCTCCAAGTTCCACCTGTGTGGTGAACTTCTTCTTTCTGTAACTGGTGAGACCTCCACGATTACCTGTCATGTGCCTCGAGGCACCACTGTCCACTAACCAAGAAGTGGCACAATCTGTGAAAGAACCAGTGAGAGGAGAAATCAAGTAGTACTCTCTTCTAGGCTCTTCATCCTTGTTGGCCTTGTTTTCTTCTTCTTCTTTGGTTCTTCTTCTTCTTCATCTGCTTCTGCAACAAAGGCTTGAAACCTTCGCTTGGGTTTCTTCTTGTTCTACCTGCAGTCTTTAGCAAAATGTCCAAACTTGTGGCAATTATAACATTCCACTTTTGACATGTCAAAAAACTTACTGGTTTCTTTCCCTTCTTTTGCTGAGGAAAAGGCTTCTTAAACTTCTTTGTCTTTGTTGCAAGTGCAAGGTTGTCTTCCTTGGTTACCTTACCTAAGGTCCTTCCCTCTTCTTTTATGCAATCATGCCAAAGCCTTTCAAAGGTTGGTTGATTCTCACGTCCACTAACAGATGCCATGAAGGTTTCCCAAGAGCTTGGGAGACCATCAACCACAGTTTGCACAAGGTCATCATCATCAACAGTAATACCAATAGAAATGAGTTGATCTCTTACCTGTGCAATCTTTGTGAAGAAGGAACCAACACTTTCATCTTTGTTCAGCTTCAAAGTTCGTAGCCTTTTCTTCAAGACTCTCTTCTGACTAGGAGCCTTCTTTTCATATAGGTTGGCCAAAGCATCAAAGCATTCTTTACCAGTCTTCAAAGTTGTGATATTGGGCATCACTGTCTCTTTGACAGAATCATAGATGATCCTTCTAGCCTTACCTTGCTTCCTCTTGTAAGCAAGCCTGTCAGCATTAAATGTTGGCTCTTCAATGACATTAAAAACAATGTCATCCAAATCATTCTCTTCTAGAATGGTTGTTAACCTGGCCTTCCAAGAGTTGTAGTTGGTTGAACCATAGAGCTTCTCTTCCGGTCTAAAAACATTAACGGCCTTCTCTGCAACTTAGTCAAATGTTAAGTCTGCAAATCTTATCCCAAGGTCTAGGAAAACAACAACAATGTCCCTTTACTATGTTTTCACATGCTAAGCTATGTTTCCATGTTGAATTTTAGCATTAGCATGATACTTTTTAAACGTTGCAGACTAACATAAACAAATGATAAGTGCAGTAACAACATTCATCACATCAACACAATGGACACAAGTATTTTTCACTGGGGAAACCTTTAAAGGACAAAAACCCCAAAAAAACATTAGTAACTCATCTCGTAAATGATATGACTAAAATTCTTTAAAAAGTTCCACAAACCCTAATAGGGTTTTCCACAATGACAGAAGATCAAAATTCCAAATTACATAAAAATCCAACTAGGGCTTTTCCCTCTCATGTCCAAAAATTACAGGCTACCCGAAAATATTCAAATCTGTCCTCTGCCTGCCCGGTTTCCTGACTGTCTGCCCAACCGTACTTTTCTTGTCTACACTTGCCCAAACTGCCTGATTTGCTCGAATCTTGGTTATGTTGCCCATGGCTCTGCCCGGCAACTTCCTCTATTGCCCGCTACCCCGATCTGACTGTCTCTGCTGCCCGGCAACTTACTCGGTTGCCCTGTGTGGCAGCTATGTTGTTGCCCGAAGGGCTAGCAGCTAGCCCGTGCCCTTTTGGGTTGGACGTGGGCTGCCCTAAGGGTCTGTGCAGACCCAAGCTGCTACAGAACCCTCACGGGTATGCCTACAGGCTGCCCAAAGGGCATGTTAGGCCACGGCAACCCTCACGAGTCTGCCCTTTGGCTACCTGACGGTTGGTCGTGAGCCAAACCCTCACGGGTAAGCCTGTAGCAAGCTGCCCGAGGGTGCCGAGAGGGGCAGTGCCCTTCTGTGGCCTGCACGAAGAAAGAAGAGAGGGCAACCCGTGAAGGAGAGGGGACTGCCCGGATCTGGAGGTGGCGGCTCGGATCTAGATTATGGTTGCCCGGGTCTGGATTATGGTTGCCCAGATCTGAAGATGGGTTATAGAAGAAACCCTTAAAACAAAAGAAAGGTAAGAAACCCTAGCTTAGGGTTTGTCTTCAATGGAGGATGATGATGCCCTAGCTAGACTCATCCATGCTAGGGCACAATCATAAAATCTTTCTTCTTCAACCTTGAGCAGTTGTACCTATGAGATCAAGTGTGTGGGTGTAATAATGAATTGGCTTGATCTTCTTTTGTATCCTTGAGTCACCTGTAAGTGGACCAAAATTAGAAAGAACAAAATAATATTATTTTATTCTTTTCTAATTTTCACTTGTACCTTTAACCTGTTTGTAGTCCAAAAGGTCCTTTATCTATTTTTTACTTTTACCAAAGTCCTTATTTTACCTGTGGTCCTTTTTCCTGTGGTCCAAAAATCCTTTTGTATTTTTGACTTTCGCTTTTAGCCTTTTTCCAAGCGCCCCTGTGGTCTTTTAATTCCATTCAAAGTACATCATCATAAACCAAGAGAGTTACTAATGCTTTTATCTCACACTCTGTGTGACACCAAGATCAGGTACTGGGGTATCTTAACCAAGGGTAGCTAGGCCTTGGAGAATAACACAAAGCCCATTAATCAAGGGTCGAAGTGTCGCACATGCCTAGACCAAGTCTAGGGCTTATAGTGCCTTCTTGGTAACAGACCAGGTGCCTCAGCCATGGACTACATAATTGACCCTAGGTCAAATACTTGGTAACAAACCAAGCGCCTCCATTCTCCAAGAGAATGGCTACTCAAAACTAATAAGCTCAGTCTACCAGTACTAGACTGGTCTACATCGTGGTTCCAGACCAGATGTCTACCATTCAACAAAATGGTCACTCAACACACGGTTGAGTCCCCCCAGGGCCGAGTTGGGTCCATATCATAGTCAAGGACTAGATATCATCATTCCACTGAATGATCACTCAAGAGTCAACACTAGGTTGAGTCTACACCGTGGTCCCGGACCAAGTGTCCCCATTCTCCTAAGAGAATGGCCCTCGATGCTGCTCAAAAAAATCAACAGTATTAAGGGTCCTTATGTACTTTTTACTTTTACTTTAACCTTCTTCAAGTGCCCTATGGTCAAAACAAGTGGTCAAGGTGGTCCTTCATCCCCACTCAAAGTACATCGTCATAAACAGAGAGAATTACTAATACTGTTATCTCACACTCTATGTGACACCAAGATAGGGTCTACTAGGTGCCTTAACCAAGGGTAGCTAAGCCTTAGAGAAGATCACAAAGCCCACAGATAGAGGGTCAGAGTGTCTCACATGCCCAAACCCGGTCTAGGGCTTATAGTGATATCCTGGTAACAAACCAAGTGCCTCAGCCATAGGCTGCATAATTTGACCCAAGTCAAACACTTGGTAACAGACCAAGCGCCTCCATTCTCCCGAAGAATGTCCCTGAGCCCTAGGCTGAGTCCCTAGTCCCGGACTAGGTTAAATTCCTGGTAACTGACCAATTGCCTCCATTCCAAGAATGGCCACTCAACTCTAGGCTGAGTCCCACAATGTTGGATTGGTTCCACATCCTAGTCCCTAACCAAATGTCTACATTCAACAGAATGGTCACTCAACTCTAGGTTGAGTCCCCCAGTACTGGATTGGTTCCACATCCTGGTCCCTGACCAGATGTCTCCATTCAACAAAATGGCTACTCAACTCAAGGTCGAGTCCCCCAATGTTGGATTGGTTCCACATCCTAGTCCCGGACCAGATGTCCCCATTCTCCTAAGAGAATGGCTCTCGATGCTGCTCAGGAAATATCAACAATTACAACATGTTAACACACAGAATACAAAAAATGACAAAAAAACAGAGTACTTATAAATGCTACACACTAAAGAAGAAACAAAATTGCAAAAGATTTTTTATAGCAATTATTTCCGGCAAACAGGTACTTATTATTGCCTTGTATATGTACTATGAAATAAAGGTAAGCAAACAAACTGTACACAAAGGCACTAAACCATTGTCATTGTGTTGTTTCCTGATATTTCATAAAGCTAATCTAGATCAACTTTTCAATCCCCATCATGAGAGAATAGAAATTTGTGATCAAACCAAGAGGAAACATCCCACCTATCAGAAGTAATCATACATAAAGCATTATAAAGGCTTTGTCCTTTGTATTTATGTAAAGGCTTTGTCCTTTGTATTTATGTAAAAAAGACTTGTAAAGGCTTTGTCCTTTGCATTTATGTAAAAAGAGTCTTTTATGTAAATAAAGTGATTTTTGACTTGTACTTTATAAAGTGGGTCACTTTAAGTGATGTATTTAATAATTGATGTATTTAATATTCAAAAAGTGAGTTTTAAATGATGACCCTTGATCTTGTAATTTATTCTCAACCATAGATTAGGGTATAGTTAGGGAAAGAAGTTACAAATTTGAAGTATAAGACAAAGTGAAAGGGCATTGAACACACCATCCATCAGAGAGGAAGAAAAAGAATGTGAAGAAGACTGAAGAGATACCCTAACAACAGTGGCACGATTCCTAAGGAGAGGTGCAGCAACACATTTCCCACACCAACCTTGAGACCGTACAGCAGTACCTGAGCATTAAATGCAGTCATACATGTGGACACGAATCCCAAGAAAGTGGCAGCAAAATTTATTGCAAACTGTACCAATCATACAGCATTAATAGAAGGCACGTGTGGGCACATTTCCTAAAGCAGACCATACAGGAGAAAAGTACATTTTGTACAGCACATGTGGGGACCGTACAACAAGCCATATAGTTGTTTGTTGGCACAGAAAATGAGGTATTTGTTTGCTGTTCCAGTTTGGTGAAATTCTGTCAGTGAGGGTTGAAGAAATTATTTCTTGTGTTGATGAAAGATTAGTAAGTACTCTTCTTAATAAAATCATTCTTTAGGGTTTTTCCCGTTCTTTTGACCAAAAATATCTGTGTTTTATGTGTTTGATTGATACTTCAGTTTTCAAGAAGATCTTAAAGTGGTGATTTTAATCTTAAATTCATGAGTAAAATTTTTATTAAAACCCTAGATGTTCAAGTGTTTGACAAAATGTGTGAATGAGAAGTTTTCATATTAATGTCATATTTTGTCTTCATGGTATCAGAGCGATAGTAAAATATTAAGCAAGCATATGTTTCACAGTAAAGAAGTGCAAAAGAAGTGTCGTATGTCCAAGCACAGGTGGGTGGCTGTCAAAGTCAGAGGGTGAGGATGGAGATGTGTTGAATTTTTAGCATTAGCATGAATACTTTTAAAATTTGCATACTAACATAAACAAATGACAAGTGCAGTAAACAACATCAATACATCAACACATTGAACACAGGATTTTTCATTGGGGAAACCTTTAAACGACAAAAACCCCAAAAGCATTAGTAATTCATCTCGTAAATGAGATGACTGAGTTTTTCAAAAATTACACAAACCCTAACTGGGTTTGTACAACTATTACACAGAAGATCAATTTTTCACAAAAATGCCAAATTGGCCTTTTTCCCAAATTAGGGATTTCTACCCTAACTTTCTCTCTCCTGCCCAAATTAGCAGGTTGCCTGAATTTCTGAGTCCTACCCGGATCTGACTACCCTGCCCTTTCCGTACTGCTGCCCAATTCTGCTGCTGGCTGCTGCCCGCAGCCTATTCTGCTATTGGGCAGCTCGTGGTTGTCGACCTACTGCCCTGCTAGCACACAGCCCTTATGGGCTTACAAGCAAGTTGTCGCAAGCACAAACCCTCACAGGTCTGCCTGCTAGGCTACCCGAGGGTTTGACCACAGGAAAAGCCCTCACGGGTCTACCTACTAGGCTACCCGAGGGTTTGACCACATGAAAAGCCCTCACGGGTCTGCCTGCAAAGGCTACCCGAGGGCTAGCCACAGGCTAACCCCTCACAGGTATGCCTGCTAAGGGGGTCCCAGGGTGAGGAGGAGGGTTGAGCCCTCACTAAGGCTACCCGAAAAAAGAGAGGGGCAACCCAAGAAGAGATGGGGATGTCTGTAAACCTCAGATCTGCCCGGTGAGAGAAGTGAAGGATGCTCGAAGGGTTTTCTTGCTTCCCATATCTGAAGAAGAGTAGGTAGGGTTAATCCCTAGCTCACCAAACTGATAAAATACTTGTTGTTGTTGAAACCCTAGCCTAGGGTTTATAAAAAAAGAGTGTCAGTGCCCTAGCTAGACTCATCCATGCTAGGGCATCACATCAATGATCAAACTTCCTTTTCTTCAGTCACCTGTGAAATATTCAGTTGGAGCAGTTGTACCTGTGAGAGCAAGTGTGTGTAATAATGAAATGGATTGATCTTCTTTTATATCCTTTGAGTCACCTGTAAGTGGACCAAAATTTAGAAAGATCAAAATATTATTATTTTAATCTTTTTTAATTTTGACTTTTGCCTTTAGTGGTACTAAAGGTCTTTTTGCACTTTCACTTTTACACCTTAGTGGTACTAAAGGTCTTTTTGCACTTTCACTTTTACACCTTAACGTTACTAAGGGTCTTTATGTATTTTTGACTTTTGCTTTAGTCTTCTTCAAGTGCCCTGTGGTCATACAAGAGGTCAAGGTGGTCTTTCATCCCCACTCAAAGTAGATCATCATAAACAGAGAGAATTACTAATGCCTTTATCTCACACTCTGTGTGACATCAAGATCGAGTACTAAGGTGTCTTAACCAAGGGTAGCTAAGCCTTGGAGAAGATCATAAAGCCCACTGATCAAGGGCCAGAGTGTCACACATGCCTAGACCCGGTCTAGGGTTTATAGTGTCTTCCTGGTAACAGACCAGGTGCCTCAGCCATAGGCTGCATAATTTGACACTAGATCAAATACTCGGTAACAGACCAAGCACCTCCATTCTCCCGGAGAATGGCCCTCAACCCCGGGCTAAGTCCCTAGTCCCAGACCAGGTAAATTCCTGGTAACTGACCAGGTGCCTCCATTCAACAGAATGGCCACTCGACTCTAGGCTAAGTCCCCAGTGTTAAACCGGTTCCACATCGTGGTCTCGGACCAGATGTCATCATTCAACAAAATGATCACTCAACTCAAGGTTGAGTCCCCAGTCCCAGATTGGTTCTATATCGTGGTCCCGAACCAGATATCCCCATTCAATAAAATGGTCACTCAACTCTAGGTTGAGTCCACACCCTAGTCCAAGACCAGGTGTCTCCATTTTCCAAAGAGAATGGCTCTCGATACTGCTCAGAAAAATCAACAAGATGCACCTGATCGACATGTGATTTACATTTCTTCTAACGAGGAGAGTGGTTCTCTCCAAAGTATTGGTAGGACTCTAGGAGACTCAGCCAATCTAGTGATGGTGATGATGAGCAAGTGGATGGGGCTTAGGTCGAGTCTTGGGCTTCAATGTTCCAGTACGGTGTTGAGCACTTGTATCCAAGAGGGATTCCAAAGCGGGAGGGAGTTGTTTCAAGAGTCAAAGGTGGAGATACAGATGGTGTTGTGGACCTTCCTCGTTAGGAGGTAGTATTGAAAAATGATAACTCTGAAGGTCCTTTCTCATAATTTTGGTGTGAGTGTGATGAGAAGGACTTGTAAAGGCATTGTATTTATGTAAAAAGAGTATTTTATGTAAATAAAATGACATTTACTTATACTTTAAAGTGGGTCACTTTAAGTCATATATTTAATAATTGATGTATTTAATTATTGAAAAGTGAGATTTAAATGATGACCCTTGATCTTGTAATTTATTCTCAGCCCTAGATTAGGGTAGTTAGGAAAGAAGTTACAAAATTGAAGTATAAGACAAAGTGAAAGGACATTGAACATACCATCCATCAAAGAGGAAGAAAAAGAATGTAAAGAAGACTAAAGAGATACCCTAGCAGCAATGGCACGATTCCCAAGGAGAGGAGCAGCAGCACATTTCCCAAGGCAGCCTGCAAACCGTACAATAGTACCTAAGCACTAAATGCAGTCACACATGTGGACACAAATCCCAAGAAAGTGTCAGCAAAATTTATTGCAGAATGTACCAACCATACAACATTAATTGCAGGCAAACCGTACAGCATAGAAGTACAGGACGTACAGTATGTGTGGAGGCCATATAGTTGTTTGTTGGCACAGAAAACAGGGTATTTGTCTGCTGTTCCGATTGGTGAAATTCTGTCAGTGAGGGTTGAAGAAATTATTTCTTGTGTTGATGAAAGATTTCTGAGTACTCTTCTTAATAAAATTCATCTTCAGGGTTTTGCCCAGTCTTTTGACCAAAAATATCTGTGTCTCATGTGTTTGACTTCAGTTTTCAAGAAGATCTTGAAGTGGTGGTTTTAACTTTTAATCTTAAATCCATGAGTAAAGATTTTATTAAAACCCTAGATGTTCAAGTGTTTGACAGAATGTGTGAATGAGAAGTTTTCGTAATAATGTCATATTTTTTCTTCACGTTGTATACACATCGATTTACTTAGGCTCTTAAGGGTGCATGGGGGAAGTTTACCAACATTGGGCAGTGTCACATCTTCTAGTCAATGGTGCAAATGGAGAATATAGGGCTCTAATTCCAATCAGCCACAATATAGGATCACAATGAGTTGATGCATGTACATGTTGGGACCACCCTTTGTCTTAGGCATTCAGAGATGGACAAGCCCACGTAAGCCAACATTGTACATGTAGGAACCACCATCTGTTCAAGACATTCATAGGAGGATTAATGGACCTTTATCGTTCACCCTACTTTCCTCTTTCCACTAAAAAGAAGAAAACAGACTTGAGAGTTACATATGGGGCATAAAGGAAGAGGAATGCCCCCAAGAGAATAAAGCAATGAAGGTTCACTTATAGGACAGCTACAAGAAAGGTAGATAGAAAAAAAAACACAGTAAACAGCAACACTGCATTGAGCAGTTCAACCGTGGAGAAGAAATAGAAATCCAGAACTACCTCACACTGAACATCTGATGGAGGGAGAAGCACATTCTGGACCAACTTAGGACAAGCTCTCATAGGTAGAGATGTGAGACAGGAAGATGGAATAGGCCCAAAGAAGAATGAAATCAGAGGACTTGCTTAATATGCAGAACAAAAGAGATAAAATCGGAGAAACATTTTCTTCTTAAGTGCACAAAATACAACCACATTAGAAATGGGTCGGTGCTAGAGAGTATCAGCTGAAAAGAGGTATTATAATATCAGAGAATGGTAGAGGTGGCAGGGAGGGCCACAATAATGATAAAACACCGGATAAAGATGTTTAAAACAGATTTCATATGGGCAGCCAAGGCCACCTCTGACACAAAGAAGGGTCGAGTCCAGGCGCCTTCTTACACACATAGTAATCTCACTGGCGACACATAGCGGCATATCATTTTTTTTCTATAGTATAGATTTGTGTTCCATATTAATTCACCATTAGGGTCAACAACTTTGAGATGAAAAATCTGGTCTAGTAGATATTAATAAAAATTCCTATTCTAATCTATTTCATCATATGGATTTGTTATTTTTTTTTTTTTTGATAAAGAGGGGTGCGATTTGGAGAGTGTTACAAGTCATTGGATACAGTATGAGATTAATACTGTAAGTATTCCATTATGAGATCCATATTGTAGGTGAATGCAATGTTATCATCAAAAAACCGTAAGCAGCTATATGGCCTTCCCCAACTACAGTGAGAATGTAGGTACCTATTACGCACAAAGCTACGTTTGAGTCCTTGGCTTCCCCAACTCAAAATCACAAATCAGAAGTTCCAAAAATACACACATAGCAAAAGGTAGGCAATGAGACAAGTGAGAGCTAATGCCCAGTATGTTAAAACAGAGCACAGCACCTAACGCATTTCCGTCCAAGGATACATAAGAAGAAAGGATGGTACTATCAAATCTCTGCACTGTATATATCGACCAGGAATAGGACTAGTAAACCAAAGAACGGAAAAACAAAACAATAATAAAAATAAAAATCGGACAGACAAGCATCTTATCGTCGCGGGAAGAAGCTCTATGTTGTAAGATCATCGGTGCCAGTATAAAGCAGATGAGTCTGGGAGCAAGAAAGTTACCATGTTTTCCACTTTGATGATGTTGACTGAACTAGTATCTACTAATGAAATCCTGCAGATTTGCCCATCCGCCACCAATGTTGTCCCAAAATTGTTGCAGTACACCAATGTTGTCCCAAAATAGTTGCAGTACACGTTTTGGTGGGGAATATACCAGAGGGAATGCTAATCGGAATGGAAAATGAGACAAAACCCTACGCCTTTTAAATGATTTTAAAATGTCGTATTTTAGCTGGTTGTCCGATAAAATCTATTTGCCAAACAAATAAAATGAAAATTTTAAAAATCTGGCAAGAGAAATAAATAAAATATAAATTAAAAATATGGCCACAGAAAGATATAAATAAATAAATTTAGTATATGGGTGACAGTAGTAATTGATGGGATGATATAGATAATTCTGTATTGTGACAGAGGGAGACAAGTAATCATTTTGTAAATACACTGTTAATACCTTTTTATATTATATATAAGATATTTTTCTATGAAAAAAAAAAAAAAAAAAATTTAAAATGTGGGCGTAGATTTTGTTTTCATATTGTACCATAACGCTACCTAGTATATAAAAGCGTACATAAGGTTGCCACGTACGCCTTACATAACCAATGAAGTAGGAAGCAATTGTATGCTAGGGGTGCAATAAAAGAACGCAGTGTTGCAAGCTAAGGAAGGAGATGTGGATATATACAACAAGAAAGAGAATTTGAAATGTTGAATCACAAATTGTATCATTATATTATTCGCAGAATTGGCCATGACATTATCTACATTTCAAAAGTAATCATAAAAAATTTTATTGCCTCATCCAAATGACAATGGATTCTTTGTTTTTGTAGCTCTTATGTTACAATCAAGTATACATTTCTTAAATGTGGATTATTAATAAGGAATTCATAACATCTAAATGGACATTATTGAAAAATATCTCAAAATAATTATAAAGAAAAACTTAAAATTGTTGTATATATCTAGAAAAAGATAAATTAAATTTATAATAAAAAAAATATTTATAATATTATGAAAAAATTATAATTTGATTCATAATTCAAGAGTGACCAAAAACTCCCCGCAAATGAAAATGGACGAGACTATGCAGAGGAAACCAACTACATCAAGAGAGACAATGTGCCTTCGACATCCCGTGTGGGGAGGGGTGTTCCATTATATCTAGATTGTATATTGCGTACATTGAATATGGACATTAACATACAACCGCCTAAACCCGAGCTTGATATGTACCTTGAGTTCGTGAAGCTCGAGAATGCATAATTCAACTCTACACAAATGGCCTATTGCGTTGCGTTCCAGGACAACCTGTTGATGCGGTATTATACTACTATGCAACATATAGGAGAAATGCCTCGCTGGGGATTCAAATAGGTGCACATTACTAGGATCTGTTGATCCACTTAGTACGATGAGGTAAGGGCCAATCTCTGTTGTCTCTACAATTTGGAAAATATTGTGTGAGGTTCGAGTTGCTTTCTAACCTAGAGCTTTTATATAATCAAAATCATGAAATAAGGAATCCATAACATTTGGGAGTCCAGGGTCTAGGCGTCAATATCAATTAAGAAATCCATAATATTTGGCAGTTTTGGGGCTAGGCGTGTGTGATTCAATATCAGTTCGATTTCGAAGTTTAGAATGTGTTGGTTTTAGGTTAACAAGCTGAAAAACTCATGAAAATTGTACTCATGGAATCTATTTTCGTAATGGGTAAGGCTATTGCAGAGCTTTGATTGGAACCATTTCTCCGAGTTTATTTGCAGTTTTCTATATTTTCCTAAGAGGTTATTCCATCATTTTGTAGAGTATAGCACAAACCATGAATATGATTTCGGTGAGGCGATTTGAAGTTTTATCATCAATTTTGTGGAGTTAGATCAATTCACTCTGATTCAAAACAAGGCTAAGCTCGAAGATTCAAAATACACTCTAAGAATTTTTTAATTTATGT
The DNA here is from genome assembly GCA_001517045.1 of Pseudotsuga menziesii. NCBI lineage: Eukaryota > Viridiplantae > Streptophyta > Pinopsida > Pinales > Pinaceae > Pseudotsuga > Pseudotsuga menziesii. The sequence continues at coordinate 984,176 of LPNX010335439.1, read as the reverse complement.
AGAGATTAGATAGCCATGAACAATGATAAGGTCACTATTATGGAAGGAAATACATTGTTAGTGTTGACTCGACCTTTAATAATGAAATTAGAGAGGCAGTGAGCAGGTTTTTTCATGATAAATAGAGATTATGTATAATTTAGTATGGTCGGTGCACAGCTGGGCCTTTGTTTAAGTGTAAAACTATTCTACGATATTAATGAATGATTTCAAATGCATGCCGTGAAGCTACCAACCAATGGAAATGTGTCTAAATCTTTACAGCTGAGTCTCATTGAAACTTTCCATCACAACAATATGAATTTTATAGTACATAGCTTCTTGTCACGTACTGTGAGCAACTGAGCTGTAATTAATCACCTATATGATGTAACTGGTCTTGCAAACATTGGAAGTGCATCTCACATGTAACCCTTTCTTTAACCATTTTTGTCAGTTTCAGTAGAGCTGGGCATTTTTGCTATTAATGGACCTTCTGATCACATTAGTGGAAGAATGAAGAATGGCTGTAATTTCTTCTTAACAGTATTTTAAAGTCGTCCCTCCAAATGAAGATTTCAAGTTCAATGTGATTCGTCTTGTCCTGGATGAATGGCTTTAGTTAGGATTATCAATTACAGGTTTGACATTCTATTTGCGTCTGTGCATCTATACTATCTTCCCTCTAAACGCCACTTTTGTGTACCCTCTCCGTTGTTTCTTCCACCCAAAGTTTTCTTTCTACGTTTATCACAAGCGGTTTTATTTTCTTGACTGAAGCTTTAATAATGCAATATAAGGAACTTCTCTGTCTGAATAAATGAATGTACAAGCTCTTCTGTTAGTTCCAATGTTGAATGTGTGTATACTCTTCTCAGATCTGAACTAAACAATTAGAACTGTCAAGTTTCCTACGGCTAAATCTAGCCTCTGTGACCAAAATCCAGACAACCCAGAAGACACAATAGTCAGTAGCAGTCCTCAATTTTTCTAACCAGAAACTCTTTTGGGTTCCCTAGATATCTATATCGAGAAGAGCCCACCCAGATAAATAAGCTATGCCATAAAAAATATGGAAAGCGCAAAAACCTTATTAGTCAGAGTGCTTGTCAACAAATTTTCAAATCGAAGCTTGGAGAATGAACAGATGCAAATCTTCCACACTCCCATCTAGGATATCAATATGTATGTTAACAACCATTGAATATCATTCAAAAAGTGGGATGCCCATTACAAAAACCCCACATACAGCCAGAATAGACGCTAAACACGTAATGGGCATTGGCCACTACCTTTTCCAATGCTTTTTCTGGAAGAAAAGAAAGTAATAAACAGCTATCTATTAGTGTTGTTTCTTGTCCTCCTTATGATATCTACAAGACAACGAGGAACACCTAACACTTAACACTTAGCACTTAACACAATGTAGATGGGGCGATCGAAGATGTAGATAACTTGTAACCTATCACAATTAGTTTATAATTTAAATGGAAGATAAAGTTCGCGATCCAGACATGAATATATTTATATATGTTAGTAAAACAAACACAGGAAGTCACTTGTTTCTTATAAGTAAGATGCCGAAAGGATTGTTTATAGATTTCACGGCCCATATAGATGTCCATTCAGCTCTGTTCAAATTCAGAGACAATAAATGTTTTGTTTTCCCTTTATCACAGGGTCACGATCTACATATACCATTTCATATCTGTACATTAATCAAAACGCAGGAAATATTTTGTTCTCCCTTCTTCACCAGGTCACTATTTTACATAAACAAACACAGATATATCCCTTAAACAAAACGCAGGCAAGGTTGTTCTTCCCTTCATCACAGGGTTCCGATTTACATAAAAAATATATCTTCCCTTAATCAAAACGTAGACAAGGTTTACTCTTCCCTCGGCAAAGGGTAACAATTTACATCAACAAAACATATCGATCTCTTAATTAAAACATTGATAAGTTTTTATCGATCCCTTAATTAAAACATTGATAAGGTTTGTTCCCTCTTCATCAGATGGTCACGGTTTACAAGATCTATCCTTTAAACAAAATGATGGAAAGGTTGTTCTTCCCTTCATCATAGGGTTAGAATTTACATAAAAAAAACATATATTCCCTTAATCCAAATGCACATAAGGTGTATTCCCCCTTCATCATAGGGTGACGATTTACATAGAAAAACATAGATCTATCCCTTAGACCAAAAGGCAAATAAGGTTTATTTCCCTTTCATCGTAGGGTCAGTATTTACATAAACAAACACAAATCTATCCCTTAAACAAAACACATATAAGGTTTACTCACCCTTCATCACAGGGTCACGAACACTTAGCACTTAACACAATGTAGATGCATGGCATGCATAGCATGTGGAACACGTTATCGCTGTGTAGAACACGTTACTTCATGGTATCGCTGGTATCGCTGTGCAGAACGGTGCAGAACACGTTACTTCATGTTATCGCTAGGTGGCCTGCATGCTGTAAAGAATAAAAATCCTAAAAATTAAAGCTAACCTCTTCACTCCCAGCTAACCTTTAAGCGGCGCCTTGGTTAGAAAGCCAGAACCTCTGTAGCTAACGATGTGACTTGGGATGGAGGGTTGTGCACGACAGGTTTAGATCAGAAGACCGACTGGATTATCAAGAGTGTGGGGATACAGGACTGCAACGCAGACAAACTAAGAAACACTGTAATTTTGAATGCCTTTGTCTTTTGCCAAGTAAGTTCACAGATTCAGTTATTGATAATACAGTTTTTCTTTGCTTTCCGTCTTTTCTCTTGCTACATATACTCCAAAAGTATTACCTCTTTCTTGAAATAGTTCGTACAACAAAAAATATCCATGGTTTTGGTTGTTTTATAACATTGGTTCGGCTGTTTTTAAATGGTCACATTAACAGATATTCAATGAATTCAATTCAAGGAAACCAGATCAGAAGAACATCTTTCCAGGACTATTTTCAAACCGTATGTTCATTGGAATAATAAGCATTACGCTTGTTCTTCAAGTAAGAAGCAGCTTAATTTGCAAGGTTATGGTGCTAAGAATGGTTATTTCCTCACAGTTTGTATCATTTCATTCTGATTAATTTTTGGTAGAACAATTGCTTGAACCTGAGTTAGGATGGGCCAGTCATTGACACAGTCTTACCAAACCAAAATCAACTTTAGAATTTACCTAATTACTTGACATTGAGCAAATGTCGTGTTTGTCTTTCATGGTATTTTCTAAATATTCTAACCATTACCCGATTGCTGTATTGATTTGTAGGTTTTGATTGTTGAGTTTGCTGGGAAAATTGCATCAACCACTCCCTTGGATTTGAAAAAATGGATACTTTGTATTGTAATTGATTTTATAAGGTTTGTAAGCTCAACCCCTTGTTTAAGTCCCAATTCATAAATATTTCATTGCTTTCATGTGTTCATCAATCCATTATCCAAGTCTCAATTCATGGGTGTTTCATTGCTTTCACGTGCTCTCCAAATCCTATATATTGATTACGTGGAATTGATTTTGAATTGATTTTAAACAATAACTGTATGTAAACATGTGACACAGTTGGCCACTAGTAGACATTGCAAAATTCATCCCTGTACCTAAAAAAAAATTCTCGGATTACCTTGGATGGAAACCAGGTACGAGGGCCCCTTCAGGTAACAGATACCTCAAGAAGGCTTAGATGTATCATTCTTTGATATGATTAAATTCAAGTAATTGTATTCATTGATCTCGATGTAGAGTGCTTCATTTAAATAAATATCTATTAGACTGAGAGACTGAATGGCTATTCAATGATATTTTTGCGCACAACTCAGGTGCAATTTCGGCCATAGCTGAACCGAATATAGAGCAAAATCAAGAGAACAGAGAGCAAAGTCATCATATTGCAATAAAATGGGAGCAATTTATTAATACGTTTTGCTTGGACATTACATCGCCATTGGATAATGAAGTTCATGAGGACCAAGGACCAAAGAAGATAAGTATTGTGGACAGTCGAGTGGAAGCCTTTTTGGAGAATAGTTTTACTCTGAATGGATTGTACTAATTGTATACTGATACTGCGGCGTCGATATTTTGATGGTTTATGCTAAGCACAATTTCTCAGAGTGTGCTTGCTTGTCACCATGTTTGCAAAGAATATTATACCATTCATTATATTTTGCTATATTTCGTTCAAATCATGGTTTTCAACATTCATTAAAATTGTAAAATGTTGGTTTTTCCTGTAAAATTTCAATCAATCTCTTCTGATGTCTTCCAAGTTTCAAGACTCTATTGTTGTTGTTAACAATGAATTTCTTGCAGCCAAGCTTAGCAGGACACTTTGACGACACCGGCCGGGTTGGTATCCATGGCTCTAACCCATGGTCTAGGGCTCTTCGTGGCAGTGGCCCTAGGGGCCAACATCTCCGGTGGTCACGTTAACCCTATGGTCACTTTCGGTGCACTCGTCGGCGGGTACATCACGTTTCTGAGGGGTATTCTGTACTCGCTTGCGCAGCTCAATGGTGCCACTGTTGCTTGTTTATTGCTCCAGTTCACTACCGGCGGCCTGGTGAGCCAATTATTTTTGCCTCATTTAATTCGTAGCTTAAGCTTTTATCTTCTCTTCTGTATTTCTGAGTCATGGTGATCGTGGTGCGGTACAGTCTAAGTCAGTGTTCTCATTGTATGATGGCGTGGGAATGAGCAACGCGTTGGTGTTTGAGATAGTGATGACGTTCCGATTGGTTTACACATATGGCATTCGTGTTGATGAGCGTTGATGAGATAGTGTTTGACAGAAGCCTCGCTAGATGAAGGATGAGGATGAAGGACAGATACAACTGTTTTCAATCAGAAGGTAGCAGATGAAGAGATGAACATCAATCAGGACCAGATCAAGCAATGAAGGAGCCAGATGACCCCAATCGTCGGACGAAAGCATCCTATGGCTGGAAAAAAAAAGCATTAACTCGGGGAGTCGACTCCCACTTGTTGAACGCCTTACGGCGTAATTATATTGGGGGATATATTGATCTTCTAAAAATTAGGTGATTAGGATGAGATGGTTATTCATTTGTTGGAATTTCTTTATTTAATCGAAATTTAATTGTTGGTAGAAATAAATTCAACACTTTTAAAGACTTTTAAATACTTTTAAATATTTTTGTTGTATTTAAAATTCTAGAACTTGATAACTATAATTTGGATTTTGAAAATTTTTCATGAAAATATTCCAACCTATATTTATAGGTTTCAATATTATTGATATATTTATAATGTTTGTTTTTTTAATTAGCGTAATTATGATATTAGTTGATAAAATATCAAATCTATTTTAATTTTGTATTTACTAAGTATTGAAAGGGATCAAAGCAAACTCTCGTAGAGTTTTGGGGCTAACTTTGTATTTACCAAGTATTGAAAGGGATCAAAACAAACTCTGGTAGACTTTTGGGGCTAACTTTGTATTTACCGAGTATTGAAAGGGATCAAAGCAAACTCTAGTAGATTTTTGGAGCTAATTTGGCTTTAGAGGGTTTATGGACAATGATGTTTAATCAGTTTATGAGGGCTTTCACAGTCAAAGTTGTATGAGGAATTTGTGATAACTGAGCAATTGCCTTTGAGAATATAAATGGTCTTTTAACATGGTCTTGCATGTCATAGATGTTTAAGAGGATGGACGTTGGTAGATTTGAATCCTATCTTAGGCATTTGAATTATACTGTATGTATAACCATTATATTACATATTATTCACTGAATATGTGGATTAATACTGATTAATGGATGTAAAATCAATTAGTCCAATTATTGATCTCATGAGTGCTTTAATCTACCATGAATTATTGATCTGAGTTATTCAATTCTTCTCTAACTTGTGCAATCTCATTCTCCATTTGAATTTTGCATGCTTGATGATCCTATGCTTCATTGAATTGGAAAGTAGGGATAGTCGTATTCTCAAAGAGTACGACATTGTGGCTAATCAAAATACCATAAATGAATGGTTCTAAATATATTCAATTCTTTCCCCTGAGGTGTTGACCAGTTGGCGATGGAGTGCACTGTTAAGGTACTCCTTGTGGCATCGCAGGTTCAAACCTCGATCGATCCTTGTGTAATCTGCATGGGACAGTGTTGGTACGCCTAGGGGTACAATGGAAGTGGATTGGAATTGTCCCTATGTCATGTGAATATGATCTCCACTGTGGTTTCCAATTCCACTATTTACACCCCCCCCCCCCCCTCCCGCCCACACACACACACAAAACCTACAATTCCTACCTCTCATACCAACTCTTAAGGCACTCTTCAACTCATGTACTAGTCCATATATATTGTTGAATCCCATCCAATGTCCCATATTCTTCCACACCCACTAAAAGACAAATATTAGGGCCTTCCTTGTTTCATTTATGTAGCATCTCCTAGGTAAGAACCTTGTTATTCAAAGCTAGCTACATAAATATCTTGATCTTCATGGGTGCTTTGTTCTTCCATATTTTATCGCACCACCATTTTCCATCCAAATCTTCATTCTCATAAAGAGTTTTGTATCCTTACTTAGAATGATATTAAGCACCAATTTTGTTCTTTTCCCATACCAAGACATCATCTTCATCCTTAAGTCGAATGTGATCTCTACGTAACTCATTTTGGAAGACGTTCCAATATTGTACATGTGCATCCACCAAAGCTATATCCAATGTTGTCAACCATCCCTAATGTCATATGTCTATGGTCTCTTCTCAAATTAAGCGTGCATCTACCTATGTTTTGAATATAATGAATTATATTAACAAGAAGGAATACCTCATTTCCACACCCCATAATAGCATATGTTCCAAATCGTACCTATTTTCCATCTCTGACTCCTCAAGCCAGGTAGGATCCAATAACTGGAAAACCAAATGTTGATTATTTCCATTGCTTAGACACATTGGTGATATGTTTCCTATAATTTATTATCCAATCCAATAGTGCACATAGGGAGATATATATTTGTATTATAATTCTCTTCCAAAGGCTCTCTGTGGTAATCAAATTCCAAAGTAATTTTGCAACAAGTTATAGGCAAAATTTATGTATATTTTTAACTCCCCAACCTCTCTCACTCTTTGGTCTAGAAATTCTCTACCATTTATCTATGTGAGTACCAACTTTATATGAACTCCTCTCCAAAAAGAAATTAAAATATATCCTTTTAGTTCTCTCCAGTATGCCTTTGGGACTATGATCCAAGGATTGCCAATACACAAGGATGACCTCTAACATTGATTTTACTAACACAAATATACCACCTCTATAAAGCCACCTATTACACCAAAATTTTACCCTTATCTCAATCTTTGCAAGTAACTACATGCAATCTCTCTTGGTATATCCATTGGATTTCAAATTGAAGCCCGTATACTTAAATCTATCATTAAAATATGTAAGGTTGAAGGGGAAAGTCCCTTAGTACCTATCCAATCTCCTCTTTAATTTCATTAAATGCCACAATATACTTTTGAATGCTTATTTCCATAAAAGTAGCATTCATATACAATTGTAATATCTCCTTCAAATTTTGTCCATTCTCAATAGTTTGATTGCAAAATAAAAGTGCATCGTCCACAAAAATAAATGAGCAATAGATTCATTGCCAAAACTCTTGATTCATTGACCTTTTGGCTTGAATAATGGATTTGCTTAGCCCCTCACCCACTAGGATAAATAAATATGGATACAATGGGCACCCTTGTCTAAAGCTTCTTGTAGGCCTGAAGAGATGTGAGGTTGAACAATTGACAAGAACAACATAGGAAACATATGTGATACAATCCATGATCCAGTTGACCAAAGGTAAGTTGAAACCAATGTGAAATAAATAACCTCGGGTAGAACCAACATACTTTGTCACAATCTTTTAATAAATCCAACTTGATCACCATTTCTAGCAATTTTTTGGTTTTGATTGAGTGTAGTCCCTCTAGGCTCGAGGTGACAACTTCATGGATTTGTTAAACTTCTAAAAAACATTTTTTTCGTAGAGATAAAATTGGACAAAATCTATTTCATTCTTACATCCAAAACTTTTGAAATGATATTATATACACAATTTCATAGGGTAAGAGGTATAAATGTGTAATTTGGTCTATCAACTTTGGGTAAAAGAGGAATAGAAGTACAATTGAAGGAACCTAATACATTTCTAATTGTTCTAACTTCTTCAACTACTCAAAGTACATTGTCTCCCAATGTATCATAAAGCCCATGAAGAATTCCAAAATCCATCCATCCATGATTGAACTTTTTATCTTTATGGAAAGATGACAACATACACATGAGCTCTTCCTTTGTTTCTTCTTCAACATTAACTAATTATCATCTTCAAAGACTAATCTTGGAAAATGTATGCCTACTTTGATAATATCTACAATTTTTTCTATTTTTTGTTATTTCAAAACATTTGTAAAGTGCTTATCCCCAACTCAATAAATCCTTGAAAACTTCTAACTAGGACACCCTTCTCAATCAACATTTTCCCAAATAGTGTTAGTACCCTTTCTATGATTTACAAATTTATAAAATTATTTTGGTCTCCAAGGTCCAACTATGTCCCTCAATAAATTTCGTTTATTGGATTCTAAACCTTTTAATTGAGTTGCCTCCTCCTCAAAAAATACTCTCGCAGCATTTCCAAAAAACATCTATAATATATCAACTTCAACTTTTTAAAGTAGAAACTCTATTTTCCTATATCTTTCCCTTTCCCAAAATCCTTCTCCTTTTTTATCCTAGTAGAGACTGCAAATTGTTCACTAGCTAAGATCCTAATTTTGGATTGCAGGGTTCCCACACATCCTTTACCAGTGAATGAAAAGCATCCTCCTCAATCCAACCATGATTGAATTTAAAGAGATTTATTAGGTTATGATTAATAAGTTCAAGCTCTATAAATGTTAGATTGTCATATGAACATCTCTTTAGGTCAATCCATTACCTATATCTCATAACCCCTTGCACGCATTCTCTAATACTAGAAACAAGTCTATCTTCTTTGATACACCTGCAATTCTCACCTTATTATTCCTCCTAGAAGGACCCATATAAATATATTAAACATCAACTAAACCAACTGCCTCAATTTGATAATTGAAGAAATCAATAATTTTGTCTATATTGATTGTCTTGAATCATATTTCCCTCCCATTCAACGTAAAATTAAATCCCCTCCATGATCACATTACCATCTTGAAAACATTATGGAGCAAAAATTATCTCCTAGAATGTTTGCATGTTCTTATAACATCCATACATATTCAATAGAGTCATGGGGTATCCCTAACTTTTTATTTAATTACATCATGGATGGACATGAAAATGTGGCATAAGATTAGTTTTGGATGTTGTTTTCACCTTGACATAATAGCATCGTATAACGTGATTGATCTGAAAGCTACAAACTCCCATTTTAACAACTAAATTATCACTCCTCCCTATTGTCTCCTAGATAAGGATAATGTCATGCTTCCCTATATCCAGAAGACATTTAAGTGGCCAAAAATATTTTTGGTCTCCCATACCACAGGTATTCACTTGAAAAATGTTCATTTAAAACAGTGACTATGGTGCAATACTTCTTTAAGAACCCCTATAATTGGGAATTAACATCTTTGTCTTATTTATTTTATGCCTTTCTCCTATACATGATGGAGAAGTGACTTCCTACCAATCTAGGGTCTAGGTATTTAAGGAAGTATTTTCCTGATCCCTTAGATATGGAACCCTCCTTTCCTTAGCCTTCTTAGATCTTAAATGATAATGTCCACCACCATGAACTACATAATAACCCATATAATCCCCTTTTCTCCTGAGTGCTGCATAACTTAAGGAGTTGGATTATGTATTAGAAGAAGTGATATGGAATCACCCCTACCCCCGTTAGTGATTAGAATTAGGATTTTATGGTTGAAACCCATACTATCCCCACCCTTACTCCCTCCCTCAATACATGTCTCCCTTGGGGTTGATCTAATATCCTTTGTAGACGAGGAAGATGTTTTCTAATTTAAAGAGCTCATAATTGGATATTTACCTATTGTGACACGTCCAACAATAAGAGATGGATAGTAAAAATGAATCCATACATATGAGTATATAAAATATAATATGAGAAAAATGGCATATGAGATAGAATGCATTGTCATGGGATGATGTGCTTAAATAAACATTGACTAACCACAGTGGTTGAATAGAAATGTCTTTTCATTAAGTCATGCCATTTAGTTATAATACGTCTTTTCATTATTTATTGTTTATCATTATTAATTATTTAGTATTTACATGTATATTTAATTATTGTGTTCATTACATTCCCTACCCCTTTTAAAATATTGTCCTTAAAGTATACAAAAGTTTATGGCTTGGAACTAGCATGTAATGCCTTCTAGGGATTCTTCATTTTTTAAATCATCATGGTAGATGATACAAGCTGATGTGATCTTTTGAGTGTCGAGCATAACTATTGAATTGTGAAAGAGTATGCCCATCATAAGTAAATCTTCTACGTAACTAAGAAATTATAAGGTTCTTAGAGAGAACATATTGTATTGTTATTTCCAAGATGATTTTTTACTTTGAAATTGAATTGTACCAGTATGAGTATTCTTTGAAACATAGGTCGGTTGCTTGTGTTGATGTTGATTTATTGATTGGTTAAGGAATCGACTCTTATGATTAGGATTTTGATAAGGTGTCTTAACAACCTTATCTTTCTTCTTTGTATTTGTAAAGTCTTCTTCGTTCACCTTTTGCAATATGTCTTCCTTGCACACTTGTGTCGCCTGTTGATCATCAATTGTATATTAGTAGAGATATTTTGAATTTCCATCATTTGTAATTCAACATTTGATGATATATCTTCTTCAACTGGATCAATCATTATTCATTTATCAACTAATGGTTCCTTATTGACACATATATCTAACTTTGGTTGCATTTATTTCCATCTTTTTACTTCTTGATTTGTGTAAGCAAACTTTCATTATGTGTAACACTACATATTTTGACACTCTGTAATTAAAACTCTAATGTGAATTAGCCTAGCATTTTAATTGTTTATTATCTGTTGGACTTAACTAGATTGATAAAAAATGTTGTTAATTTAACATATGGACATTCTTATGTGTGGATAGTAAATGGTATTTGTCATTTTATTTTCTTAATGGTGATGAATATGTGATTTCATTTGAGCATTCAAATTAAATGTGGAATATTAGTATGTGGATTCCAATTTAGTTATTACTTTAGATATAGAAGAAATACGATATACAATGCAAAGGAACTTACATGCCAATTTAAAATGTCATTTTAGTGATATAGATTATCGCTTGAAAGAGTTATACATGTTTACACATGATATTTATAGTGGTGAACTAACCCAAATGTTGATTAGATACAAGATAACTAGATTCCCAAAATGATATGGTGCATAATATGTCTAAGACATCAAGAGGATAATGATGTACTATATGTTTTTCTTATGATTTAATTGTGAGTTCCAATATTGCTATGACTTGTGGATGAGTGTAAGTCTTGATAGTAACTAGAACTTGCCCAAAGTGGTTGTTCAGCGACAAGACTCTTAAAATAGTGATTTCACGGTACACTTGATGAAAGGTGTTGACCCCAGTGATATCAGGGGGTAGAGGAATCCTCCAAAACTCAAAGTCGTGGGAAGATTATGCTTAGCATGCTCCCTCGAATGTATGAAGATGACTATCGATTACCTATTGAGGAAGCTTGGTCAATCTTATCAACACTTCTGCTTACATATTCTATCTATGGTTAGGTCAATATAATTGATGCCACAACATATTGTAGTAGAGGATGGGATGCAGAAGTAAGGTATGGTATTAGAGGTGACTAGTTCCTTAATTATTTATGAGATGGACGATACCATGATGATTTGGATTGTGTTATTCATTATGATTATATGCTTGATCTATTTAATCATGCTTATCTAGTTAGGTTTTAATGTTTTTGTATAGAGATTGACAAGTGATGAGTGGTTGTAACGAGTGATGAATAATGCATTATTTAATGGTTCTTCCACATATTGATTCGAGAGCATATAATAATCATGCATTAAGGGCAATAAATGTTGATTATTAGTACCCATGATTATTACGTGTATGCTTGCCATGCATACATCATTTCACGAGTACATTAGTATGGTTGGTTAGTACATGAGTTATTGTTGATTTTGTGCAAATATGTTGAGCTTTAATCTTTAAAACTTCAAGTGCGGAAATACTAAATACTTGAAATCAATTAACCATTCATACACATAAACATTTAACCATAACACAAGATGTACCCTAGGGAAAATCCTCAAAACAACGAGGATGAAAACACCAATAAATCTTCAAACTATAATTACGATAGATAGTAGAGAATGTCTTTTACAATAGCAGATTGCTTTCGACAACCTAGGTGCAAGATAAGAGAATCTTGAGCACTAGAGAAGAGAGATCAACCCAATGAACTTTGTAATGTGCCCAACACATTAATAACTTGTCAAAACCAGTGCCATGCAATAAATAGCTAATCACTACATGGGAATCAATCTCCCATGCAAACTATAGAGAATTGCCTTCTTCGATAAATGTTGTGCTTCGGTTTCTTCAGTCCTCCATTAACATTATTTCGCAATGCCTTTCATCTTTTTACATTAAAGCATGCTTAATTGACTTCATGATGAACTCGCCTTCTAAATGATTGCATGACCACTTAGTTAGGATGCTAACTCAAGTTTCATCATGCAATTGCCTTAACTCAAGTGTCATATTTCAACCACTTAATTAATTGAAGTGTCAACTTTTAGTATTTTTTTTAACAAAAATGGGTAATTTTATTATAAGAAGAAATGCTAGTCTTTTTTGGCAATAACCAATCAACCTAATTACAAAATTTTAAGTAAACAGAGGTTTAACAAAGCATTACAGAAAGTGAGAGGATCACCAATTTAAACAATACTCAACCGCATGAATTATGGGATAGGATGGAAATAACTAGGTTCCCCATTAATGCTAAGAAATCCTTGAGGCATAGGGCATGCTTTGTTAGCCAGAGCATCTGCTAGATTATTTTGGCCCCGAAGAATGTGGAAAGAGTCAGACTTATTGAAATCTTTCAATGTAATCCTGATTCTCAATAGAATTATTAAGGTTGTCAACTGAATTTAGAGCTTTTATCAACATATCAGAATCACCAAAGATTTGAACAGACTTATATCCTTTCTCCTTTACCAACTGACTCGCCAAGAGAAAGCTGTAGCTTTTGGCCTGATTATTAGACATGGAACCAAGCCCCCAGCTAAAGCTGAAAGTGGACAATCTGTCAGGAGAGAAGAGCAAGCCCCCTGCTCCAGAGACTCCAGGGTTCCCCTTAGAAGCGCCATCAAAGAAAATAGTCGCTGAGGGGGAACTCATCCAAAAAGAATTTAATGCACCATTATTCCCACGAAACCTCCAGGAAGTGAGGCTGACAGGCTTATCCTAGCTCAACTTATTCCCCACGGCTTGAGAACTCGAACCCAGCCACAAAGAGACTGGCAAAGAGGACATTGAATGTCCAATAGTCTCTGCAAACCAAGATAATGCTTTGAAGGTCACAATCTGAGGAATCGACCGCTGATCACTGAATATGCAATTGTTTCTAGCTAGCCACAAAGACCACCACATCATTTTCAAAATCGAGTGCCAGTTTGAATGCAATACTACAGCGATTGATTTCAGAGAGGGTCGAACGTGCCAAGCAGAGTAACATGTAATGACAGTATACTGAGTGGGAAATGAGCACTGAACCTCGAGTAGAACATGAGCCCAAATGCTTTTGGAAAGGACACAGTCAACGAGGAGATGATCGGCTGAATCCATAGCTGTTTTCCAGAAACAACAACGAAATGGACCATAGAACCCTCTTTTTAAGAGATTATCGCTTGTCAAGATCTTGTTGTTCAATAGCAACAAGTAAAAAAATTGACCTTCGAAAGACAATGAGAATACCATATAGTTTTCCAGATCGCAAGAGAAAGACAAGAGGAGTGAGTTGCTTGCATAACCTTGAATCCTTTGGCTGCTATGTAATAGTCATCAGAACCCCATCCTCATCAATCTTTCTGAGAGATATGGACATGAGCGAGACCAGTTGGAGTAGAGTACAACAAAGTTTTTTGAATAATGAAACAAGCAAGGAGATCCGGGAGTGACCAACCTACCCAACTTCCATCTCTAGCCCAAGAGCAGATATCTGCCAAATGAAGCAAACCTTTATTTCTTTCCTAATTCATAATATCTATTAACTGAGTGATATCGGAGAGAGGAGATTTCCCAGAGATTTTATCCTCCTGTAGAAGGATCCTCTTCCCATTGCTCGGGGTTCTAAAAAAACGTTGATTAAAAAAATCAAACCCTTTTCTGCAGGAGTTCCAGATAGCAAAGCCTGTTGGGGTATTAGCTGAGGTGACATTTCTCAATGAGACAACTTTTAGGTATTTCATCCGGAAAATCCTACTGACGGGATGCTTTTTGTCCATGTATAGCTGCCAAATCATCTTGCCACTCATCGCCAAATTTGCCAAACAAGGATCACAAATTTGTAATCCACCTTCTAAATAGGGATGCTTAAGCACATCCCATCTTACCAAATGCATCTTGTTTTGGCCACCTTTTCCACCGTTCCAAAGAAAATCTCTCAATAGTTTAGAAATCTGGGCCGAGATAGACTTTGGGGCTAGCATCTGAGAGGATTGGAAAATTGGAAAAGCTGAAAGTACTGATTTAATCAAGATCAATTTCCCAGACTTGGTTAACCACTGGCCACCCCAAGAAGCGATTTTTGCCTTTAACTTATCCATCACATCAAACCAAAGAGAAGGAGGGGATCCCCAAATACTTAATCTTCTCCCACTTGTCAAAGCCAAGAAATCCCAAGGAGTCTGCTATTCGAAGAATAGTCGAGTGCTCAACATTCCAGCCATAAACAACGCTTTTGTTTGTTTTTAATCAAAGCTTCTGAAATTAGGCAGAATTTTTGCATGATAACATTGAAAGCCCGAGCAATATTCATTAAGGCCCCTCTAAGAAGAGAGTCATCAGTGAAAAGTGCATGATTGATTAGATCCACACCCTTGGCAATCGTAATTCCTGACATATACCCAACTTCCTTTTCTACTATGAGCTTTATACTGAGAGTTTCAACCATTAAGATGTATAGGAAAGGAGACAACAGACAGCCTTGGCAGAGTCCTCTAGTTTCTTTAAAAAAATCAGAAGGTCTACCATTAACTAATGGTGCTATCCATGGCTTATCTTAACATGGTTTGATCAGATTTACAAAATCAGAGCAAAAACCAAATGAGAGAAGAACATCATAAAGGAAGGGAAGCTTTACTTGGTCAAAGGTGTTCTTCATATCCAACTTTATTAACATACCTTTCTCCTTCCTTTGGAAGCTTGAATGAAGAGCTTCTTGGACTTGGATGACATTATCCACTAGATGTCTGCCTTTAACGAATCCCCCATGGAGTGGAGAGATCAACTTACCGAGCAAAAGCTTAAATCTGTTAGCGAGAAGTTTGGCCAGAATCTTATAGGAAGCATTACACAGTGAAATCAGACGAAACCTGTCAAAGGAAGAAGGATTAGCTTCCTTTGGGATAAGGGCAAGAAATGTAAAGTTGGTACCCCCTCCCACTTTGGCTTTTTTCTGTAAGGCAGACACTAAGCAAAATAGATCTAATTTGATAATTGGCCAGCAGACTTTATAAAAATGAATTGAAAAGCCATCCGGCCCAGGAGCTTTGTCAGACTCCATAGACCAGATGACATCAACAATTTCCTTTTCCAATAAGGGTTTCATTAAGTTATAATTGTCCTCTGCATTAATAAGAGAAGGAACATTGTCCAAAAATTCAAAAGACACTTCCTGATCAAAGAGTCCATCATCTTGAAAAGGGAGCTGAAAATGTCTACTCGCTGACTGCTTGAGAAGGTCTTGGTCTTTAATGATGACCCCACCTGAAATGGAGATTTCCAAAATGTGATTTCGGGAGAGCCTAGCCCTACACTAACGATGGAAGAATGCGGTGTTCTTATCTCCTGCCTTCGGCCAGAGACTTCGACACTTTAACCTGAGATGTTCCTCCTCCTGCTTGAAAGATTGAGAGGTTTTAAACTCGGAAAATTGTTCTAAGGCTAATTGAGAAGAGGTTATTTCACTATTTTCCATTCCAATTTGTATTGCAAATAACTCAACCACTCTATCCTTTCTGTTGGTCGTTGGTGTAGAGAGTGGAGTATTTAACCCACTTTTTCAATGTGAGTTTTGTGTTTTTCAATTTTTGTGCAAAGACAAAATTGGGAGAGCCAACAACATAATTGAACCAAGCCTGAGAAATAATGTCCATAAACCCGCTTCTCTCAATCCAAAGTGGGCTGAACCTTAACGGAATTGGTCCAAGTTCCTCTTCTTTCTCAAACTGTAGAGAGATAGGATGGTGATCGGACATGAGCTTAGGTAGAATTTTTGAAGAAATTATGGTTTTGCCATCCATCAAAATGCTATGTACAAGGAATCGGTCAAGCCTAGCAGAGATGCCAACGATGCCCACTATGTGGTTGGACCACGTGAAATGCCCAAGTTTGGGTTTTAAATCAATCAAGTCCCAGACTTGTATCAATTCTTCAACCGTATCCTGCATATGATCCTTTCCACAACATCCTCCTTTTTTCTCATTTGGAGCTAAAGTGATATTAATATCTCCAGCTAATATTATGTTTGTAGGGGAGTTGAACTCTTGAAATTTAGATAATGATCTCCAGCATTCTTGTTTTCCAGAGTAATTAACAGGAACATAGAGATTAAAGAGGGAAAAAGAGGTCTTACTGGAGAGATGGAAGAGCTCTGAAAATATCCAGTGTTGTGTGGAAAACCAATTTTTTAACTAGAATTTCTCATCACTCCATAGAGTTGCTAATCCTCCACAGGAACCTCTAGCACTGACAACTTTTCCAGTGGTCAATTTCCATTTATTTTTACTTATGAGAAGAAGAGCTTCCTCCTCAATCTTTGTCTCTTGGAGCAATAGGATTTCATAAGGAACCATTTTCATTAAATCTTTTACTGCATCTGCTTTGAGTGGATTCCCCACTCCCCTACAGTTCCAAGAGATGATCTACATTACTTACCCAAGTGAGAGGGAGTATTTACTCCCTTTGTGGGCCTCGTTCTCTTATTCCTCCCGTATGACATTTCGAGAGTGGACTGACTTCCTTGCGTCTTTAGCCTCTTAGCCTCTTCTTCTCAAATCTCCTTCTTTGACTTCCTGCCGACTTTTTTGGAATGTTGCTCAAAGTATCATCTTCAAAAGATCCAGAATTGTCAGGTTTCTTCTTCCCAGTAATATCTACATAAGAAGGAGGAGAGCTAGCACAAATGGGAGAATGTGAGGGACCTCCATCCCCAGGAAAAATCGAAGATGGACCAACTTGATCCTAAGGTACTGAATTTACTTCAGACTCCAACTCATGCTCATCGAGTTGTTGCACTTCACCTTCTTCAAGGATAGCTTCATAAGAAATAAGAACAACAAAGTGATTGGGAGAATATTTGGGAAGGTCAACAACCTGAGAAGGTTTCCCAGCATCACCATTCACAGATTTTCCTTTGCCTTTCTTTCTAGGACCCTGATTGGAGTTTCCTTCTTTTTGGACTTTATTCCACTGGTCATCTTTCTAAATTACATTTTCCTCTTCTGATTTTTTTTTGCAGTTCCTGGCAAAATGTCCATAACCATGGCAGAATCTGCATTTGAACGGAATTTGTTCATTATCCAACTCTTGAATGTGAGACCACTTTGCAACCGTAAACTTTATTGCCTCGGGCAGGACTGTCTCCAAGTTAACTTCTACACATATTCTAGCGCAAGAAAATTGATCTTTCCTATAAGCTCTATCGATGTATTTACCAAGCTTGTTCCCTATGGTTTCGAGGGATTCTGAGCTCCAACAGTGTAAAGGAAGATGCGGGAGTCTAACCCAAACGGGGATAGCAGATGAAACGTTTTGAGAGGGTTCGAAATCAGGGGTCCACTTGTTCAAGTAGAGCCCATGAGGACCCATGAAATATGGGCCATTTCGAAAGATTAGATCTCGGTCCTCTGCATATTCAAAAACAAAAACATAGTAACCTCTTCCGATAAAATGACTTCATATACCCTCATAAACTAAAGGCCTCCAGTTCCTCTGCACCCAGCCATCAATGGCCTTTGGAGAAGGTCAAAGGCTAGTAAATTGACTGATGAGCCCATGTTCAGCCAAGTTTAATGCTGAGCGGCAGGTCCAGTCAACAGGTAGCTCAACCGAAGGGATATCTACTTTTTTGACAAATTTTTGAGAAGGGCCCCCTTTCCTCTTGCCACAAGAAGCAATAAATATCTTGAAAGCTTCAAGTTCAGGAGGAATAGGAGGAAATCCTCCACATTCCATGAGTTATAATCCCAAAACATGCTTGAAGGCACAAGAGCAAGGAGCCCCAAAGCAAGCCAACCTGCAAGAACTTACAACCAAGAAAGGAAGGACTATGAATCAACCACCTAGAAAGACATCAAAATGTTAGAGAGGATCACCGAGGCTGAGCACCAGGCTTGAGATCCAGACCAAATGACCTCCAAACCTCCACGAAGTCAACAACATCCTGCTAATCCAAAGAACTAACCTCCCAAGCCGAAAAAGTGCACATGCACGAAATTCTGGGAGACAAATAGAATGATCAAACAACACAATCCAGGCAATCAGCCTACTAGCTACGATCCTCCAAAGACCAGAATCAGAACCTCCAAGGAAGAGCAGCTTCAACAATCTTGAAAAAAATTACCAGAGGGTCGAAGGAATTTTTGAAAATCTTCTTGGAACGAGTTTCCTGTTCATCCAAATGCACTCTATAGTGTCATCTTTTAGTTTAACTAAATGTTATCAATTCAAAAGCACTTTAGTTAACTATTCCTTCATTATTAACACATTAGTTAACTATTCTTAACTAAAAACATGCTGATTGATTGACTAAAGTGATCATTGTGAGTTCTCCTTTACTTAATTGATGCATAAGCTTGACAATATTTAACTAAGGCATACATTGTTACTTTAACTGAAGATTTAACTGAAACTTTAGCAATATTTAACTCGGGCATACATTGTTACTTTAACTGAAGCTTTAACAATATTCAAGTTCACATTGATCAACTAAAGTCATCTCATGAGCAATTCAAATTCTCTTTATTCTCCATGCATTTATCTGCATTTGTTATATTTACTGCATGGTGAATATGTGCTAACTTTATTTTATATATCATATTAGATTATACTAATAATATTTGTTAGATGTTGTGATCATATTATATTGCCCTTGGACCAAATGATCATATGCTAAAGTAATTCACTCTAGAGGTGGACAATATCTATAGGAGACTTAATAGCTTTATCCATCTCGAATGACCATGGTTACTAAATCATCACACAACATTAATGCTTTAACATGGAAAGCATTTACCTTTATAACGGGATGACCCCCCATGGATACATACTATAACTAGAGGTCCACATGAGAACATGATTGGAAATACAAGTCTTGAGCCTTGTCCAACAAGTCTTTACAACATTGTCACTTTAATATATCAAAGCATTCACCTCAACACATGAGGAATAACCTTTACACTGAAGGCTTAATCATTCTTAAGTCCATCCCAATAATTCTACTCCAAGTTCCTAAGTCCAACTCAGGCTTCCTACCTCAACAGACGAGGCCTAATCCTAGCTGCACACAAGATTGGCTTGGAGAATGACTCATGATGCTATACTTTCAACAGTTATAAATAATTTGGCCAATGAATTATTGGAGTGTTAATTTTATGTTGAAGGTGTAAATATATGTTGAGATATTATATATCAATGGGTCAAATGCATTGTTAATATTGTGTGTGTGTGTGAGTGTGCGTGCGCGCGCATGTGTGTGTGTGTGTCCTTCTTTGAGATATTATGCATATATAGGTATATACACATAATATAATATAGTATATGAAAATATATTCTTTGACTTAAGTGTGTGAGGATAATAGAAATAAATGGGTACATAGATATGCATAGTCTTGGCTAAGACTATCATGAGTGCATTTAGGGTAGCCTCACAACATGAGACTTTACATCCAAGTTTGGTATTATTTTAATTTAACTCAACATTTGTTATTTTGAGTTATTGCAAATGTTATTTCCTTTAATAATTGTATGTTGATTTTGGACCTAATTTTAGAGGAGGGTGTGTTCAGGATTATTTTTAAATAGAGGAGAAGAGATAGAAAGGCGGGGGCGGGGGGGAGGGGGATTATACTTGGGATATTGAGGGGTTTTGAGAATACATGCAAAGTTTTAAGAACTCTCGGAAGAATTACTATTTTTTTCGGGGTGTATCACCATTATCCTTCATGGATCATTACTCTTGGAGTCACAAGCATAGAGGGCCAAGGAATCTAAAGGTTTCTTGGAGCTAGGATGCTAGTAGGGTAGTACAATTCTACTTTGTACATCAGACAATAAGAAGATTGGAGTTGAATTCAGTTGGGATTCTTCACCATCCTTGGGCATAATCAAATTCTGTATAGAGGTATTCTTCTTCTAAGTTTTTTTGTGAATTTAAAATAGCTTATATATTGTTGCAATTTCATACATTTGTATGTTGCTCCATGATAGTGAACATTGAATGAAATGCTGGTTACAATTGAGGATATAAAAGATTAAACAATTAAGAAATCATGTAGATTTTCTTATTATTAGCCTTCTTTCGCTTTAGTGAATCAATACATGATGATTAGTGGTTGGCACCCAATCAAGGCGTAATGAACCTTGATGGGTGTTACGCATGGTATCAAAGCCTTAGGCTACAAAATTGGAGCCTTAATGGCCTAGAGTAAATTATGAAAGAAACAACAATAAATTTAGGAAATCTAAGTTTCTCCATGAAGGGTGACTTACATAGTAAAAATTTGAACATAACATAACATACATTTACATAGAATAAAACACAAAATTGATTTGAAAATAAAACCCATGAATATATTGACCAAAAATTTGTTTCGAAATAAAACATTTTTTGTAGGAAATATAGAGAGGTTGCTAGAAGAATTAAAAGAAGATTATACAATTTAAAAATGGAACCAAGTTCTAGGATACAACTCATAAAAATGAGCATAAATCCTTAGGGTTTCCTGTTGAAGACTTTAAATGGGATGTCAATAGCGTCCAAGGAAGAGGGTGTTGACAATGGTCAAGAAACATAAATTTACATGTGTGTGCGTGTGTATAAAAACATGTAATTTATGAAATGGGAAGGGCATGATTATCATCATGTCCTTGCATGGCTACCATGGAGCCATGACCCTCCATATGGGGTGTGATCTACCAGCTAAGACACAAACCCCTTTATAAGAAAAAAAATCAGTTAATGAAAAACAACAACCTGCAAACTCATGCAACAACATTTTAGATGGCTCACGCTCCCTCTAACTTGTGTATGTGTTTGAGCATAAAAATGGAAATTCTGGTAATCCTAAGACGAGGTTGCTAACATTAAATCAACCATAAACAAACTCAAAATTCATGTATAACCTAGAAGGAACCTGCATGCATTATATATATATATAAATCAACCATAAAGAAACTCAAAATTCATGTATAACCTAGAAGGAACCTGCATGCATTATATATATATATATATATATATACAAGGTAGATTAAAAGACCACTTTGCTTACAACATTTTGATTCCTACTAGTTAACTGCTCAATATTTAGGACTTGGAAATATATGGGTTGAAGAATGGAATAAATATATATCCTATCTTAATATTGCAGGGGTCCGACTTAATTTAGATGAAGATGGGCTTATTTGGATTATGAGCCAGTCCAATGGTATGGTTTGTGCAAAATATGCATATTCTGCTATTGCAAATTATATCATACATATTGACCCAAAATGGTGGTTCAAGAACCTGTGGAATTGGCAGTTACCTATGAAAATCAAATGTTTTATTTGGTTGACATTTGAAAACTGTCTCCTTACTTGGGATAATTTGTAGCACAGAGGATGAGTTCGTTCGAATATGCGTTTTCTTTGTAAAAATGACTATGAAACTATAGATCATATATTTGTTGATTGTTCTTTTAGTAGGAAATTGTGGATTGATATCTATGATACTTTGCACATTTCAGAGTATTGAGAAGATGATATTATTTAAGATAAGTTTTTTCAGTGGTAAAAGAACTATCAAGATCATAAACTGTTGCCTGTCTTTTTTCATTGGATTATATGGAAGAGTTGTTATTCGGTAATTTTATAGAATAACAAACCTTTATACATGTTGTATTAAGATAATCAGTGTTTATAGAGATTATGTTTTAGTGGTGTTCAAACCTACAAGATTGAGACATATTAAAGATCTATCTGTTTCTTCTACTGGTACAAGTTTCTTTAACGGTGTGGCATAGAATGGTTGTTGTGGTGTGGGTGTTGTCTTCAAAACCAATGAATATTGTACTTTCAAATTAAGATTGAATTGTGGTTCATGCACGGATATTAAGGTGGAACTTTGGGCATTTTGGTTCCTTCTATCTTTTGCTTCTTCTCTTGGTATTGATACTTTACGGATCCTTGGTGATTCAATGGTAATTGTAAACTAGGAAAATCATACTTTTGCTCTTCAGATTATGTCGCTTTATCATTGGTGTCATAGGACTAAAGCCCCAATGGCATATTTCTGTAATCTGAAAATTGATCATATATTATGTTAGTTTAATACTTATGCAAAATCTCTTTCTAAGAAGGCTTTGGATGAGGTTGTTGGTTATCTACTGTTGGGATTAGGGCAGACCCGGGTTTTATACTATTATCTTCGCACCAACAAAAAGACCCATAGTGTTGGCCCTTTCGGCAACAACCTGCGAACAGGTTACAGTCTCACCCGAAACAGCTATGGGGTGCCGCAGAATCAGGTTTCTGCAGGCAAAAGAGGGATATTACTGTACCTTTAGCCTTAACAAATAATAATCATGCAATACAGAGCTTCGACTTTTACTTAAATAGCTTCGCAGTTCACATAAACAAACAGTTTCTTACTTAACCCTTAATTGGGAATTCACAGCGAAGTTAATATTTAGCAGTTATCTTACTTTATCAATTATCTACTTATCAATGCATAAAAAAACATAACAAAACAACACAAAAGAATCACCACAACACAAGATATACGTGGTTCACCCCCAGTGTAGGGGCTACATCCACAGAACTGTGTTTATATTCAACTCTTTACAAAATCACAGTTCTGATCTGCGCACTAAGCTGCAAATCCTCTTAATCACCCAAAACTGTGCACTCAGCTGCAGATCCGCGCACTCAGCTGCAGAACCTTTCTTACAAAAACCCTCTGCGCACTCAGCTGCAGAGGTCATCCACGCACACAGCTGGGACTTAACCTTAAACCAAAATAGGCCTTCGCCTCAAATTATCATCATAATAGAACCTACTATAACCTTACTTGACTCCTTTACATAAGTGCCTTATTTATACAAGTGCACTATTACAATACCATGGAATTAAACCATGGGTACCCGCAAATCATGGGATATTTACAAAAAGAGGGACTTTGACTCAACCCTGACACCCCTAAGACTATTTTGAGTCGCAACTCCGCTTACAAGCTTCCACCAAAACCGCGGAGTTACCAAAATTAAGGACCGTTAAGGTCCGCGCCCCAACAGGCCCCTAAGACTCACTAGTGTCCCGTCCCGGGACACTCTGCTGCTTGTCTGGTGGGAGAATCTTGTTGGCGAAGATACTGAACTGCTTGTTGAGGCCGCGCATGATATCATCGGCTGCTTGCTCCTTCTCTACTAGCTCCTTTTGCACTCTGTCGAGTTCTGTATCCGTCTGCATCTCTGTAAGCATCATCTTTAATCCTCTTGTCGTCTTTCTCCCTTATATGCCTGTCATCATCGTCCTTCCTTCTGCTACTTCTACCACTGCCATGGCTTGCTCTATTCGTTCATCCTTAGCATACTACCTATGTTCCCTATGACCGTCTCTCATTCTGCTATCTTCCTTCTCGAAATATCTTTCGGCGTCGTCTTTCTCTTCGTGCCACTTAGAGCGAACTTCTGTCTTGAACTTCTTCCCGGTTGATCGTGTCTGCATTGGTTGATTTGGCACTGGGGGAGTCTCTTCGCGGGGTACAGATGCAGGTGGATTGCTCATAAGGTTTTGCAGACCTCTTTGTCTGAGTCCTCTCAACACTTCCTAGACTTCGTGATGAGCTATCATGGACTGAACTGTAAAAACCAGGACAAATACGAAATGCGCAGAGTTGGGTGTCTTCTTAAAGAATCCAACGATCAAATTTGTCATAATTATGCATCAAAGATACCAAATCTGATCGAACAACGATATATCTTGTCCACACGGTGCTAGATTTCCCAAAATCTCATCATTACAGGTAGTTAAGGCAGTTCACGTGCCGGCGCCGCCAAATCTAAATTTTCCCAACAGTCACATTTTAAGCTGCGACACAACTTTCTTCTTCAGTACAACCACTAACTTCAGCTTCGCCACAATAAAGACCTTCAACACAATATTGACCATCGACCCATCCTGGCACAAGCTCCCACAGAACTTCGACAACCTTCGACACTTCGTAAAATTGAGAACAACTTCATTATAGTCTAGTACCCAATTTCAACTGTTCTTGGTACTTAGACTCTCCTTCTTGCTGTTACTTCTGATTAGGGGGTTTAGGCTTGTCCCTGTACTTCTTTAATCTACTTCCATTCACCATGGAAGGTAAAATTTCTCCATTCAATTTAGTTAACTGGACTGCACCACCATTGGTAACTTCCTGAACTATGTATGGTCCTTTTCAATGTGTCTTGAACTTACTTGGGAACTTCATGAATTTACTGTCGTACAAGAGCACAAGATCACCAATCTGGAATTGCTTCTTCTTAATGTGTCTATCATGCCATGCTTTTTCTCTAGCTTTCTGTACTTGCTACTGGAAACCTGCAATGAATCTGTCTTCTTTGAGTTCTAGTATCTTCGCCATCCTTTCTTTCAATATAGCTGGGCCATCCATCTCTGTGAAGGATGATATTCTAAGGCTAGGAACAATGTACTCCATGGGCATAACTGCTTCTTGTCCATATACCAGCCTAAAAGGTGTATGGCCTGTCAACTTCTTGCAAGTGGTTCTATAAGCCCATAATACTGCTGGAATTCTAAGATCCCAATCATTTATGTTAACATTGCAAACCTTCGTCAGAGCGTGCTCAAGGATCTTGTTAAAGGTTTCGATAGTTCCATTTGCTTGAGGATGGTAGGCAGTACTCTTCTGATGATATACTTGAAATTCTTCAGTCAATGCTTCAATAGTCTTATTTAGGAAGTGTGATCCTTGATCACTCATGAGAATTCTAGGACACTCAAATCTTGACAAGACATTATTGAAGATGAACTTCGCAGCTGTAGCAGCACTATAGTTCTTGACTGGTTGAGTTTCGGCCCAACGAGTAAGGTAGTCAGTTGCTATAATAATGTATCTTGCTCCAAATTTCTTTGCAGGGGGATTGATAGGTCCAACAAAATCAATAGCCCACTTGTCAAATGCTTGTAAAGTTACCTTTGGAACCAGAGGCATCTCATCCCTTCTGAACGGTTTGCCTATTTTATGACAGATATCGCAGCTGTGGCAATACTCTCTTGCATCCTTATGAATCGTAGGCCACCACAATCCAGCTGTCAGAATCTTCCGAGCTGTAGCTTTTCCTGCATAATGACCTCCTGCTGCTCTAGAATGTGCCTCAGCCAAAATCAATGGCTTTTCATGCTCTAGGACACATCTGCGCAGTATTTCATCTGGTACCATCTTATATACCTATCCTGCTATCAAAGTAAAGTCAACTGCTCTAACCACCAGATGCTTCTTCTACTGTGTTGTCATCTCAGTAGGTGCAAAACCTGTAGACAAGTATTAAACAATATCCTGAAAATAGTCATCAACCATCTGAATGGCAAACAACTGGGCATCAAGAAGACCTTCGTCCAAACTAGTGGGCTCTTCTCCTGACTCAAGCCTCGACAAGTGGTCAGGCCCTAGGTTAAGTCTTCCAGGATTAACTATGATCTCAAAGTCATATTCCTGAAACAGAATCAACCATCTGCATATCTTTCCACCTAACACAGGCTTGTTAACCAAATACTTCAAAGCATAATGGTCAGTGAACATCTTAAAATGAGATCCTAACAGATAATGTTGAAATTTCTGCAAGGCATAAACCATAGCTAGACCTTCTCGTTCTGTCGTAGTATAATTATTTTCTGTTGTGGACAATTTTTTGCTTGCAAAAGCAATAGGGTGATCAATATTACCTTCACCTGACTGAGCCAATACTATACCCAAAGCAATGGAGGATGCATCGACATGCACATGAAACTCCTTATTCCAGTCAGGGAATACTAAGATAGGGGCAGTTACCATCTTTTCTTTCAAAATATCCAAGCTTTCCTGACACTCAGGTGTCCATTCAAACTTAATATCTTTCTTCAATTTCTTTTCCATAGGGGTTGTAATCTGAGCATATCCTTTAATGGATTTCCTGTAATATCTAGTATGACCAAGCGTAGTGTGAAGTTGTTTAACAGACTTTGGAGGTGGCAAGTTTACAATAATGGCTATCTTCGCAGGATCCATCATCAATCCTTGCTTACATACAATATGACCTAGCAGAATTCCAAAAGGTGCACAAAAGATACACTTCTTCAAGTTCAATGAAATCTGATGCTGTCTACACTTGTCCAGCATAAATCTTAAACTGGCCATATGATCTTTCAATAAACCAAAGATAGTCCAATCATCAAAGTAAACTTCCAAGAATTTATGTATAAATTCCTTAAATTCACATATGACTACTTTGGAAAACATAGCAGGTGCATTCTTCAATCCAAAGGGCATAACTGTATACTGAAAAGATCCCATTTCTGTAGCGAAGGTTGTTTTATGTCAATCCTCTGGAGAAATTATGATCTGATGGTAACCTGAAAATCCATCAGTAAAAGAGTACACTTCTTGTCCTCCGACATTGTCTAAAACTTCATATGTAAAGGGAGTAGGAAAAGGATCATGTAAACAGGCATCATTCAGCTTCCTCAGATCGACACAGATTATGATTTCTCCTTTGGTCTTCTTTTCTTGTACCACCATAGGACTGACCCATTCAGACTCGTTGACAGGCTCAATGATTCCTGCAGTGAGCATCTTATCTAGCTCCATCCTAACTTTTTTCTTTATACTTAGGGTTCAACCTATAAGGGCGCTGCTTCACAGGCTTCGCATCAGCTTTCAAAGGGATTTTTATCACTCCTATATCACCAAGGATACCTTTCATTTCTGAGAACTTCGTTGGAAATAAGTCCTGATACTCATGGAGAAGTTCAGTCACTTTGCTCACCATTTCTTTGTCCCAATAATATCTAATGGTAGCGTACTAAGGCTTTTCTTTCCTTGTCTTCAAGGGTTGAGTTACTTCAGGTGCTTCGACTGCTAGTCCATGTACTTCGCAGTGTCCTTCTGACTCAGGAATATTAATGTTGTGCGGGTCATCATCCTTGTAAATTGCGAGGTTATAACATTCTACTGCATTAGCTTCTTGTTCCTTCCAATTAGGTTGGTACTCTGCTATTTCTTTATCATCAAACACCTTAGTATGGATCAACCTAACAGCTGTGTCCAAAGCAGGGAAAACCTCATTAATAGCAAATGTGAGCACAAAACTATCAACAAGACTATCCCAACTTACAGTGCCATGGAAAAGCTCCACCTCCGCATACCAGTTCTTTGCTACAGGTTCCAGAGTGTGTATAAACGTATGTACCCATTCTTCACAAGGTACCTGCTTCCATGCTTCGTAACACTGCTCCAAATGTTCCTAAGGGCTAGTCTTACCATTAAATCTGCTTCACACCTCCTGAGGTTGATCCATGAATCTTAGGCGAAGGAACTTTTGACAAACTCCCCAACTAGGGATATACTTTTTATGACCATTCCACCATCTGGCATCTGTGGCTCTAAATACTGAATCTAGAGTTTCCATTTTCTGCGAATCTGGTACTTGCTCTGAGAATTGTAGAATAAAATCTTCTGGGTCTGTCAAGCCATCAAAAATAGGTAAGACTCTTATCTGTGAGCCAAGCCATCTGAGAGACTTGGTAATTCGTGCACATCGATGTCCATGTAGCTCATAAAGTCTATTCTGCCAATTCTCTAAGCCTTCGTCTGAATCATTCATGCAAGAACTGTCACACTGCCAATCCATTATACCTTCGGCAGTAGGATTAACATAGTCTTCTTCTTTAGCTGTGATGTTGTAGATATGATCCAAAACGTCATGATCTTCATCTCTAACTGGCTCTGTGTACCTTTCTCCTTGAGAAGGGTCCAAGGGTACTATGACTCTCAAGCCTTTTCCTTCAAAAGTCATCTGTCTGTTCTTAAGGTTGATTACTGTAGAATTCTCTATTACCCATTCAATTCCTAGCAAGGCTGGATAGGGGTTGCTATCATCAATTATTTCAATGACTTCAAAATCTGCTAAGGTACCGACTCCATCAATGTCCACTGGGACACTAGGGAGTCTTCCTAGGGGCACAATCTTCTGCTGATTGGCTAATCTCAACTGTATAGGGGACCATTCAAGGGTAGGTTTTCCCATTTGTTCCCATGTCTGCTTAGTTAGGACATTTACTTTTGATCCCAGGTCTAAAATGATATCAGTCATGTCATACTCTCCTATCTGAGCATGCAATCTCATTTCTCTTCCAGTTCTTCTAACTCTATTAACAGTTTTTTCTTTACCAGAGCTTTGCTGAGGTTCGTAAGAAGCAATAACTTTCTGTAACTCATTTAAAGCATTCTGATTTCTTAAGAGCTTCATACAACTCTGTAAAAATGATGATAGTGTACTTACTTTATCCGTCGAAGCTTCTTGAGACTGTAATTACTGTTGATGCTGTTGCGCAGGTGCTACTGATGTGCTTGGATCAGCAAAGTCTTTTTTGGCTTCCATAAATGTTTCTTTTTCTCTTCCCACATCAAAGGTTGGAATTTTCTCTGGGGTCTTACGAACCCAAGCCTCGTCAGGTTGTTTCTCCTTATTCTGCACTTGCGTCGTAGCTCCACTCTTTGTAACAACGTTAATGGTTGGGACAGGTCTTTGCTCTACATCAATAATTTGAATATTCTGAGTAGGAGCACCATTTCTTTCTTGTATCTTGGCTATCAGCTGTGGGCATTACTCAGTGACATGATCTACTGCTCTGCAATATCGACATGTCGTAGTTGGGGTTCTGACAGTCTCTAGCTACATGTCCTGCCTGATTACAGTTATAGCAAACAACCTGGCCTCGACCTCTTCCAAGCATACCACCATGACCGCGACCTCTGAAAGTACCTCGACCTGATGTACTACGACGATAACCATATCCATCATTGCCTTGTGCATCATTTTGTACCCTATAAGCATCATAGGTTCGCTCTCTCATAAGGTCAAAGCTGCAACATTCATCTTCGTTGTGTCCAACTGACTTATAGAACTTGCAATAGGGATTCTTAGGTACTTGCACATATCTCTGCAGTAGATAGCAGTCTTCAGGTCGATGATGGCCAGTTGTTCTACAGATCTCACAATATAGAACATTAGGGTTAAACGGGTTTGGCGCACCAGTATTCAGGTAATTTCTTAACGCAGGACACTGTTCCTTGTCGTGACCTTCTGTCTTACATCGTGTACACCAAACCTCTTCTCGAAGAGATTTCCCTTTTTTCATGTCACGCAACTCCAAAGCTATTTCTGCTAACTGTGCTTGTATTTGGGCTATGCCAGAATTGTCTTCGACAAGAGTTGTTTCAAGTTTCATAACAATTTCCAAAGCTTCTTGTTGATCAGCAACCTTCTGTTGCATAAGTGGAGTCCTGATATGAGGTAATAGGGCTACAATGAACCATTCTTTATGCTGCGCTGGTCCAATAGTGAAACTAACTTGATCTAGCAGAACTTTGAACCTTTGATCAAAGTCCCAAACTGATTCACCTCGCCTCTGCTGAATCTCTTTTAGTTCAGTTATACACTGTGACTCTGATTTAGGCTTCTTGAACTCTTTGATCATTGCTATTTTAATATCAGCCAAGACATGGTTCTGAGTACTGGAAAACTTCATAAACCAGGTCAAATCTCGGTCTCTAAAAGAAGTGACCAGCTGCGCTCTTCTTATATCTTGATCCATAATGTTCTTAGTAGTCCAAACAGCTTCACATAAGAACCAAAACTGCTCTGGATCCTCTGATCCAGTTCCTTTGAAGACTGGGAGCTTGATATCATCATTCATATGGGCCATAGTGGATCGAGGGGAGGAGGGAGGGGGAGGAGGAGGAGGGGGGGAACTTACTGGGGTAGACTGACCTGTGACAGGACGACTCGGGCTAGGGTTACTTTCAGACTGCGATGGGTTCTCAGGGGTAATAGATCTTCGCTGCGGAGTTATAGGAGGGTTTCTAACAAAAGGGGTTTCTTCAGATTCAGATTCTGCTGGACTTAATGGGGTGTAATCGGTATTCTGGCCTAGGGTAGAGGATCCAAAATTTCTCTTGTATCTTTTACCGCTTCGAAGCAAACCACTTTGCTCGTCGAAGTTACTTTCACTTCCAAACATAGGTTAGTAGCAATAAATATAGCAATCTGATTCTATAAGCAATATGCCTTTCTCAACCAAGAGCATTTAAATTTGCAAACTAAATGAATTTAGGTACTTACCCCTTGGTCCTTTGAAAAACTGTCGTTCAGCTTCGCTGAAAGAGGTATGTGTGTCGATGGCGAACTCCGTCACAAATGCTTCAAGGGTCCGTGTTGTCCAGAAATCAACAGCTCGTGATATCGCGTTGTTCACCCTTTTCAATATGTTAATTCTTGCGGGGGTCCAGTCAGGAAACTGATCTTCCTTGAAGTTTGTCTTTCTTTCTGTCAACCTGGATAACCACTGGTGCAATTCTATGTGGATACTACCAAAGAAAATTTCATAAATATCAGTGAAAACGTACCTTTGCAAGAAGTCGTATGAGCTACGACGAGGATCCTTATTTTCTTGTTCAGCAAATTTTAGATAGGTAGCTTCAACCCAATCACTGATTTCTTTTACTGAGGGCCTCCAAAACATAGCCCTTCATGTATGACATAGATCCCTTTTTAAGCAGATACTGAGTTCAACCGGCAACGGAACCAATTTGTTGGGCTTAGGGCAGACCCGGGTTTTATACTATTATCTTCGCACCAACAAAAAGACCCACAGTGTTGGCCCTTTCGACAAAAACCTGCGAACAGGTTGCAGTCTCACCCGAAACAGCTATGGGGTGACGCAGAATCAGGTTTTTGCAAGCAAAAGAGGGATATTACTGTACCTTTAGCCTTAACAAATAATAATCATGCAATACAGAGCTTCGACTTTTACTTAAATAGCTTCGCAGTTCAGATAAACAAACAGTTTCTTACTTAACCCTTAACTGGGAATTCACAGCGAAGTTAATATTTAACAGTTATTTTACTTTATCAATTATCTACTTATCAATGCATAAAAAAACATAATAGAACAACACAAAAGAACCACCACAACACAAGATATACGTGGTTCACCCCCAGTGTAGGGGCTACGTCCACAGAACTGTGTTTATATTCAACTCTTTACAAAATCACAGTTCTGATCTGCGCACTCAGCTGTAGATCCTCTTAATCACCCAAAACTGCGCACTTAGCTGCAGATCCGCGCACTCAGCTGCAGAACCTTTCTTACAAAAACCCTCTGCGCACTTAGCTGCAGAGGTCGTCCACGCACACAGCTGGGACTTAACCTTAAACCAAAATAGGCCTTCACCTCAAATTATCATCATAATAGAACCTACTATAACCTTACTTGACTCCTTTATATAAGTGCCTTATTTATACAAGTGCACTATTACAATACCATGGACTTAAACCATGGGTACCCGCAAATCATGGGATATTTACAAAAAGAGGGACTTTGACTCAACCCCGACATCCCTAAGACTATTTTGAGTCGCAACTCCGCTTACAAGCTTCCACCAAAACCGCGGAGTTACCAAAATTAAGGACCGTTAAGGTCCGCGCCCCAACATCTACATATTGTATAAATTATGGATGGTTCCATGGAGTTTGAGGACACAATTATTTATATGTGTTGAGGCACTTGTTGCTATTATTTGACTTTTAGTTTACCTTTTTTTTATCCTATTAAGGGAGATTCAGTCATGCGGTGTATTTTGTTGGTACTATTGGGAAGGCTTTCTTGGAAATACCGAGACTTGCATGGTAGTTTGAAGTTGTCTGAAAGGTTTTGTTATGATGTCATTTGACTCTAGATAGGGACAACTTAGATATGTACTTTTTGATTCTATGAATAACAAAAGTATGTTTTTTTTGCTTGAAAAAAAATTAAGAGGTTCAATCAATGTTTAGATACAATGTAAGGTTTGTCGTTACACCAAAACTTCCAGTTATTGGTAAACTTTCCAAACCAAGCACAAAATCCCATGATCCCAATGTGGTGATTAGTCCACATTATATTCCCTAAGATGTGGTGGTTATGCCATACTCCAATACATAGATTCAAAAATTCATTTCAAAATTTCCTCATAGCTTAAAACTAGTAACGAATTGTAAACTGCTCAAGGATTTTGACTGTTGTGGTTGGCACGATTCTACGGTTTACGTATCCTTATTCCAAAATCAACCTCAAATTAAAGTGTAAGAAACTGGCAATGAATTGTAGATTGCTCAGGGATTTTGACTGTTTTTTGGACAGAATTCTATGGTTCGATTCTCCTTATTCCCAAACAAATCTCGAATTAACGTGCAAGAGTCTCTCAAAAATTTGGTAGTGATGAAACATACTTTTTGATTCTATGAATAAGAAAAGTATGTTTTTTATGCTTGAAAAAATAAAGAGGTTCAATGTTCAAGATTGTTCTTAAACTTAAAAACCAAGGAGGCATTATACATTATAACCCTCGTAACAACTTGAAATATGTTAATTTAATAACTTTAACTGGTATTATAACCCAAAAAAAAATCCTAGAACCCCACATAGAAATCTAGTAAGACTATATCTAACCCTAGAAGAGACGAGTAGAAGTTCATAATAAAATTTGACATTTTAACCATAAACCCTTATTTCACCATAGTCTAGAGGCTGAGTGTTTCATTTAAGTTCTTGGCTTCCATATCTGCATTCGACTCTACCAACAAAGGCATGGTTGGTCTTCCAAAAACAAATTGGAGAAAAGTTATTTGGAAATGAGGGTTGATAAGCCTCAGTGTTAGCTAATACCTTCCCTTGAGGATATCACACTTGGGTAGCAAGTGAGTAGCATTGTTGGACGACATGTCGTAGAATAGATTCATAGAGTTCCTTCACATGCCCATGAACAAGTCCCCAATCAAATGCATTTCCATACAATTATGTAAGAAGTAAATC
The DNA here is from genome assembly GCA_001517045.1 of Pseudotsuga menziesii. NCBI lineage: Eukaryota > Viridiplantae > Streptophyta > Pinopsida > Pinales > Pinaceae > Pseudotsuga > Pseudotsuga menziesii. Next base: position 950,517 of record LPNX010335439.1, on the reverse strand, counting down.
AAAATTGACGCCAACCCAACAAAATACTACCATGTTGTTGAATTCATAGCTCTGAGAATTAGAGATGGTCTCAATTTTGAGGCTCCCCATTCATCTACATAATCCAATGTTAGTTAAATTCTCATTATAGCACAATAGGTTCTTTCAAGCTTTAAGGACTTTTAGATTGAATTGCTTGCAAGTTGAGAAGTGCCAAGGAATATGGGGAAATAATATGGGCAAGCTAAAAAATAAGACCACCATTGTTATCCCCTCATTACATGAACCTTGTATCCCCATCTCAACAGCTCGTAAGCGAACTAGAATGTGGGTTCACTAGGAGGCTGCAACTCCTCTCTACAACATCCTTGAATTCTACAAATACAAAAATGTTTCCATGCTTGGTGACTCTTAGAGGCATCACCTTCCTATCCTCCTCAATCATTATACAAAAGAGTTTCGTACCCAAAGAATCCTTCCCTTAAAAGGAAAAACAAAACAAAGAGACGAGAATAAGAAACATAGAAAACAAAGCAAAACAAAAATAATAATAATGAGAATGAAACCCAAGGGAAAACTTGAAATAATGGAATGAATATCGTTCAAGTTGAATGTTGAGTAAGATGGGAATTGAGCATAGTCCTCAACTTTTAACTCAAACCCTAGCCATGGAGAGTTAAAACAATAAAAAACTCGAAGATGAAAATAATTGAGAAAGGAGGAATTAGGGGTCTTGGATTTTTGTGAAAAGGATGAGGAAGAGACATGTGGGTCTCATGCATGCACGATGTAATAGGAAATGAATCGGTTTGGGTTGAGCTTTGGTGCAGAAGCACCCATGGAGATAGTACCAACCATGATGATCTTGAAAAAAAACCTAATGGAGAGGAATGGTACTAGAGGTTCAGGTGATGCTTGGGAGGGTTTAGTTTCTTCTAGTCTTGTACTTTGTCTCCTTTCTTGAACCCCTATTGCATATGCATGGATTCCGTCCTCTCACACAGAGGACTTAGTACCAACCATGGAAAAAAAGTGGGAACAACTATAATTTTTACCTGGTGTTTTCTTGGGCTCTATTTTATTTATTTGTTTTTAATCCTCCACTAAGGTTCCTCTGACCTCTTTCTTCGAGTTTCCTGATTTTTTTATGGGTCTCCTCATGTTCTAGTGGTTTTTTTTATCTGTTTTTTTATGAGGTGAGTGTTACCATTACTCGCAAGTCACCTCTCTATTGAAAAGCATGGGTTTTACGGTTTGCTTGCACTTGTTTTTTACTTTAGGGTTTTGGAAGCGGCTTTGTAGGGTTCTTTGCATTTATATTGGTTGACTATGTCCATCATGTGGTTGGTTTGTCAGTACCCTTTATATTTACATTGATTATGGTTCCTTGGGTGGGAAGCACGTGGTTCTGATGACTGTTTGAAGGCAGGTTACATATGCCCTTTTTCTGAGATGTGTCATTTATGGGAATCTCTGTCGAAACCCGACCCAATATTTTTCTTTGATATCAGTCAAATGGAAGTTTCTAAAATAATGGAGTGGGTGATGGAACCGACCCTGAAACCACCTTTATATTTTAAATCTTGGAGGAATACTAAAGTTGTGAAAGCTCTCGAGGCCAAGCACATTTTTTTCCTTGGTCGAGACATCTATATGCACAAGGTTGATGCACTGTGCAGTAGAGCACTGGTCATCAAGCTTCAGTACTGTAAGATGGAAAAGGATGCCTGGGTGGCGTGGGAAACTCTACACTGAAATTCGTTATTTGATTATGTGTTATTTGTAAGTCGTCTTGCAAATGGTTGGCTTGTTTTTTTATTTCTTGATGGTAAAGATGCCACCATGATACTTAATTCACTCTGGACCATTTGCATTAGCTCTCTGGTACTAAGTCGATGGCATGCGAGCTTCGACCATATTTGTGAAAGGGTGGTGAAGCGACATTTGTGGTTCTGCTCCCTGCTTTACACTTACCTATGTGGAGCATAGACGTTCTTATCGGTATATCAAACTCTTTGGGCAAATATGTGGTCTTGGAGAAAAATTTCCTGCACACCTTGGATTGGTCGAATTGGATGTATCCTGTGGTTTGATGCCATAAATTGATATTCACTACAATGATGAAGTACATATACAAAGGCTGGACTATAAAAATGTCCCTTGTCTCTGTCATTTATGCCATGGGCACCTCAGGCACAAATGTCCCTCCCTACTTCATGGCTCTTCACTAATGTCGGGCGGCTCATATAAGGTCTCAAAGAATAGTGTCAATCATCTTCTCTCTGAATTTATTATTGAGGCACCCTCCTTGCTGCTCCATAAAGGTATGTATAGCCTTGTATCTCCTTAAAATTGTGAACATCTGACAAAATGTGAATTGACAAGACCCCCCTCTCTCCGTCTACCTTACCTTTAGATTCTATCACACACGAGAATGTGACCATTCAAAGAGCCCGAAAACCTAAACAATCTAAGTCTTAGGCGAAGTCAAGGAGTGATGACCACTGCATTCCTCTGTCATCCAGGATCAAGGATGTGGCCAAGGATGGTCAATCCCACCGCCATCATTCCTCCCTTAGGGTGCTTAAAGCAGCGTCACCCTCTAGCATGGGTTCTAAATGAAGCTTCTCACCCTAAGCATTTGTGGTTTCAAAGGGCTCACCAAACTAAAAGCTATAGGGTTTCATCTTACTGATTTAAGACCTGATATGGTAATTTTTCAGGAATCAATGTGTGACCATGCCCAGGCACTTCACCTTTTTGCAAAAATTACACTTGATTGGGAATTTTGTGCCATCGACTCTATCAGTCTCTCAGGTGGTCTTATCACGGGATGGAATCACTTATAGTTGCTCATTGTAAAGCCTTTGTTACTACTATTGATATCTTGTTCAAGGTTATATTTAGGGGTTTTTACATTGAACTCTCCTATCTAAACTATTATGGACCTTAACTTAATAGGGAATTTTTTTGGGACATTGCTGTTGATGGGGGAAATTTTAATCACCCCAACTTGATAATTGCAGGGGACCTTAACTTCACACTTTTAGATACTGAGATCCGGGGATTCAAATCCCGCTTAAATACTCTTACTTCTTATTTTTCTCAACTTTTGGTGTGTACAAATATGGTGGACCTACTCCTTGTCTGCTTTGGTCTAACTTGGAGAAATGAAAGAATTGGGGATGAGGGAATTAGTAAGAGGCTTGATCAGTTTTAGCATATGACTCTCTACTGACTCTCTTCTCTAGATGTAGGACTTGGTCCCATCCTTCAATGATATTCGATCACTTCCCCATTTGTTTAGAATGGGATGATTTATCCTACAAGAAAAACTTTCCCTTTAAGTTCAATAGATCCCGGTTGTTACAGGAGGATTTCTCTCACCTTGTTAAAACTTCCTGGTCTTTTGAGGTGTTTTAAACTGATTGTGATGATATGGATTTTTTGGTATTGAAATTAAAAAGACTTAAAGGTGAAGTAGAATGCTGGGAAAATAAGCAAAATTTGAGCCAGGGGCTAGAGTTAGCAGATATTGATTTGGAGCTCCAACTTCTTTACTCCAATAATCCTTCGGGTGTCCTTTCAGAGGATGGAGCAAAATACTGGTCTCCATTAAGAACCAGAAAGAGAAGGTATTGGCTGATGAGGTGCTAACCTAGAGACTAAATAGTTGGGCTATCTGGATTGGTCATGGAGATGGAAACACAATTTTTTTTTATAGTTTTGCTTCGGCAAGGTGAAATTTCAACACTATCTGGGATCTACAGGATGGTGATGGAAATACTGTCGATGATCAAGCTCAACTCAAAACACTGGGGGAAAACCACTTCTCAACACTATTTAAGGATGATGGAAGAGCTCCCATCTCAGATCAATTACAAGCTATAAAACTTTTCCCTACCTTCTTCTCTGCAGAGGACGCAAATAACATGGGAGCTGAGTTTTCGATGATGGAAGTAGAGATTGCTTTAAAAAGTTTCAAGAAGGACAAAAATCCTGGTCATGATGGTTGGCCAGTTGAATTCTTCTTGTTTTTCTTTGATTTGGTTGTGATGATTTATTAAAGGCACTGCAACAATCACGGAAAGAAGGAAATATACAGAGTTCTATCAATTCTACTTTTCTGACCCTCATCTCGAAATGTGAAAAGCCTAAATCTTATGTGGATTTATGTCCAATCTCGCTTTGCAATCTGATTTATAAACGTAGTTCAAAAATCATTTCTAATAGACTAAATCCTATCTTAGCCAGGGTCATTTCAATTGAAAAGTTTGGATTTTTGAAGAACATGCAAATCCTTGAGACGATTGTTATTTCACAGGAAGTCTTACACACTATTAAGACTAAAAAGCTGGAAGCTTTAGTTTTAAAACTAGATCTAATTAAAGCTCTTGACAAAGTTAATTGGACCCTTTTGCATCTTTTACTCATCCAGGTAGGTATTCCTCTGGATAGCGTGAACTAGATTATGGGTTGTGTTACATATGTAAACTTCTGTATACTAGTCAATGGCTCACCTAGAAGCTTCTTTAATGCATCGAGGGGCATAAGACAAGGCTTCCTACTGTCACCTCTTCTCTTCCTCCTGGTGATAGAGGGGCTCAATCTCCTTATCGGAGAAGCAAAGAACATTGGGAAAATTCAAGGTATCTACCTACCACCTACACTAACAATAACCCACTTACTCTTCATGGATGATGTTGTATTATTGGGAAATGGTACCTTGGAGAAATGGCAAGCATATAAGGATGAACTATTTCTCTTTTGCTCAGCTTCATGGATGTGTATAAGTTTGGAAAAATCTTCCTTTCTCTACAATAACTTAAAAGAGGAGAGAAGCAACAACATATGTGTTATCCTTCCTTATAAGATGGAACCTATTGAATCTGGCTTTAAATATTTTGGTTATTGGCTTAAAACCTTGAGATATGGTATGAATGATCGACGATAGATTATAAAAAAATTTGAGAAAAGGATCAGTAATTGGTCTTACAGATACTTATCTATGGGGGACATATTAATCCTTTTTAGCTCGGTCTTGACTCGTATCCCTCTATATTGGTGCTCGATGGCTAGGATTCCTAAATCTATCTTAAGTAGACTTTGTCAATGTATTTTTACTTTCCTTTGGGGCGACACCGTTAATAAACGCAAGATGCATCTAGCTAACTGGAAAACTATCTCGAGGCCCTTCTCTTTTGGGGGATGGAATATAAAAAATCTGGATTGGTTCATTATCTCACTCAGGCTCAAGATCTTGTGGATTGTACTTGGGAGTAAAGGTCTTTGGAACCAAGCGATACAGGCTAAGTATCTAAAAAAAATCGCCATTGAAAGTTGGTTGCAACAACAAAAGTTTTATGTTTAGAGTACATCTCATTGCTGGAAAGGCTTTATTCGGGTTCTCTCCTGGATCCGTAGAGTATTGGGTTGGAGAGCTGGTGATGTAGAATCAATTAAGGTTGTTATTGATCTTATTATGTCCTCTCTTGGGATCTTCTATATTACATCAACGATTATGGAATATGTACTCTCAATTAGGCACACAACACAGGTGAAGGCACCGCTTCCCATTCTTGCCTGTTGTCTGTGAAGGATCTGGACCTCGACGATGATTGGAAGGTTGAATAGTCTCGATATATTAGTGGCTTATCTCATGGAGGAATTAGACTCTCTGTTAAGAAGGATAAATTAGTCTCTATGCATATTTCAGAAAATGGTGAAGTCTTTGCTAAACTGGGATATGATCTTATTGCTTCATCAAACTCGGAGAAATTAACTAGATGGCAATATAATCAACTATGGCATTGGAACAAACCGATCAAGCTTAAATGATTTATCTGGCTATGTGTAGAGAATCACATTATCACTTGGGAAAATTTGATAAAAAAGGGATGGATTGGTCCTAATCATTGTTGTTTATGCAAGTTGGAGACTGAAACAGTGGACACTATCTTTCTTACATGTTCTTTTGCTTAGGTTGTTAGGGTCCCTTTTGCCTCACTATTTAAGTTGAATGCCATTTGGAAGGAACATACATTAATGGAAAATTTAAACCATTGGGCTGAGCATGAATAGGACCAACTTTATGTGCCTTTCTTCTATATTTGGAATGTTTGGTTGTCCCACAAATACTACATCTTCGAGGATTGAGAACCGGATATAGGATTAGTTATTTCAGAATACTTGATCTTGTTAATTCCTATCCTACAGCATGCCCAAAAAAATATCAATGAGCTATTAGTCCAACTCATATTATCAATTACCCAACTGGGTTCTTCGATGGTGTTATTGTATCTAGTATTGGGGTGCATGTGTCACTCTATATATCATTCATACACATTTCTTTCATATAAAGATGGGTTGTGGGGCCAACACTAACACGAGAGCTGAAGTGCTAGCACTCTAGTCTCTGTTGGTTTTTGCGGACTCTATTGGTCTTCCTGTGCTACATGTATATGGGGAATCTATGGTCATTATAAACTGGGCAAATTATGTGGTAGGCCTTGCGGTACTAGATATGGAACATTGGTGTGCTCGTATTACTGATATCAAGGACTCCTTTCTCTCTTTAAACTTTCAGCACGTCTATAGGGAACACATTATGAGCGCTGATGGCTTATCAAAGGAATCACTTTCTCTGGAGTTGGGTCTTCTCTCCTTCACTGGATTTTTGGAAGGAGAGGTTATTGGGGGAGTCTTTTGAAGAGCTCATTGCAACCTTTAAGTGGCTTACTCATATTTTTCTGCATGAAATATTCAAGTTTTGTTTTTTAGCCATTGTTTATTCTTGGTACCATTATTGAGCAGTTTTCCTGGTGTATGACTGTTTTAGAATCCCTTTTGGGTGAGGAATTTCCTCTTCCCCAAGTGCTTCCTTGGATAAGCTTTCAACGTTCTTTGTGTGCTCTCCATGGATTGGATTGATGAGATTCGGTAGAGAATGGTGCAACCTCTTTTCTTTCTTGATTTTGGGCCACGCTGGCTTTTGGGGTGGTGAAACAACCTACTCTTGTTACGACCGCTGGTTAATTTATATTTTTTATGGCAAAGAGACTGCTTTTTATTACTCCTGATTATTGAGATCTATTTAGTGGCTTTTTTTGGCAGATTATGATACGTTGTATCATGGATATGTAAATTGTTACCTTTTATTCTTTTGAATATCAAGGCATTGCACTTTTTCTTCTTGAAGAAAGGAAATGAATCGGTTGCTAGTTGATTGTAGTTGTCAATTGTACCCCAATGCGAGAATAAATGTAATACGATTATTTTGTCATAGCACTTGATAAATGGAAAGGATGAGGAGGAGACATGTGGGTCTCGTTCATGCATGCTGCAATAGGAAATGAATCATATCAAGTGCTAAGATAATAATCTATTTACAAACCAAAAAATCAAGATATAAAGACATAAAATATAATTTTACTATCTATCTATTATTATGCTATTATATGTAGGTTTGACCCAATTGTTTGATAATAATCTATTTACAAACCAACAAATCAAGATATAAGGACATAAAATATAGTTTAACTATCTATCTATTATTATGCTATTAGATATAGGTTTGACCCAATTGTTTGAGCTATCACTACTACTTCTCACTATAATAGAGAGATGAAAGAGGATAAGGAAGAACAATTTTATGGCGGGTGGAATATGTGAATGGTATTCCTAGGGACATCAAGGAGGTTGATTGCATGATCAATGATGAATATGGAGTGGGTCTGAGATGGATAGGTCCTAACACAGATCAAGGTGATATCAAGATTGAAACCTAAGGTTAGTAATGGCATGGTCATCATTTCCCCATTCATCCCTTCATGTCGGTGGAAGTTAGAACCCCCTATATTATATTGTGATTGAATAGATTTATGCACAACCTTCCCCATATTCTTTATTATTGATTTGTTTCGATGCCAATGTAAGTGTCTATGTTAATGCCAATTAAATCACTCTATCTTGATTGAATTGGTTCTACTTATTGGCATTGAATCACCATTGAAATCAAATCATTTTGTCACTGGGTGTACTACATTGTCTAACCTCCTTTGATTCGATTGTTTCCTAATGCAAAATCAACGCACAAATTATAATAACCACAGATAGTAGTTATGAAAGTGTAATATTTTCTGGCATCTAGAGCTCTATATTAAATATTGATTAAATGTAACACATACAAATGATAATTATAGATTGTGAATGTTATAATAGCCCTTATATTGTGCATGTTATAATATCCCTTACAAAGTCATTGGTCTCATTAAAATGAAATGCTATTGGATCCACAAAGTATTCTAAAGGAAAAAAAGAGGAATTGCATAAGCATTACAAAATCAAAACTAGGAATATATTTTATCAACAACAATGCATGGTAGACAAAACAAAAGAGAACTTGTGGATACAAACCTAGTCCACAACAGTACCACATTGTAATGTATATTTAGTTGCTAGATGGATGCCATTTTATTTTTTATTTTATTAATAGATTTCATGGGTATAGACTATGGTGATGCAGTCGCCCTCATTTGTAATGATACCAACTAAGCTCTTAGGAATGGGGTAAAATGGATGATTTCCTTTATGAGTTGAAAGTTGGATGTTGGTTTCATAATGCCTACCTAATGAATGAATGAGTGGCCATCCATCTATACCTCCATCTCTTCACACCAATAATTCATATCAAGCATGTTGTGGTTGTCAGGTCATTGCTTACTCCTTCTCTCCCTAATGGAGCACGATAATGATGTTATAATTGTTGTGCCATTTAGATCATCAAGCAATGAGTCCAAATTATTGATGCGGTGAATAGGAATGAATTATACAAACTGAACAAATCAAATCTCATACGAAATAAACAAGTATTGCTCAGAGAATTACAGTATTATCTTCACTACATAATCCGATGTTACAATAGTGTTACATAGGAAAGAATTCAAATTGTTAGGGATGAATTCGAATCTACCAAATGGATGTGACTATATCTGACTACATGGCTAGCTAAAGATGTCCAAATCACTATCGGAGTCCAAGTGATTAACTCCAGATGTCTAAATGAGTTAATCCATCAATTATAATTAGTTAACTCAGTCTAACTGAGGTGGTAGGTGAGGAAAGGCACCTCCCCACATGCAGCCATGCATGACTAGCGCTATTTGAACTGAAAGTGAACTAACTGAATGTAACTAAGGAATAACTAAGATTAACTAATAACCAACAACCCACAACTGAAGAAGGTTGGTGCTAGCACTCCTAGTGGCTCCTAAAATGGAGGGATTGGCCTAGGAGGCACCTAAACTAATGCATGAAAGTGCAGTCAATGGCATTTAGCCTCTATTAGTGATCCCCACACTCTAGTAATTGGTACATGTGGCCCCATTAGGCCATGGGGACCCAATGGTACTAGTGGACCCATTAATTAATAAAAACTCCTAAGTCAGGCTAAAATAATATAATATACAGCTTGGTTAAGGGAGGATTATAAATCTTAACACCCCCCCTGAATCCTAACTTGGACAATTGTCGGCCCTGAAAACTAGGCCAAAAGTTATCCATATACAATCTAAAATATAAAAAATGTTTCTTAATAAATTGAGCAAATAGCGGAAAACCTCATGGGAACCCCCCCCCCCTCAAGATAAGAGATGAATCAGGAAAAACAAGTTAAAAACTTGCAAAATCTTTTGCCGCAATTTGCAGCAACAAAGCAATATTCTGGTTCCTATGTGCAGCAACATCTTGAATCTGTGCATGTGAACCTATAAATCCAAATTGAATGATTGTGTATGGAGGAATATTCCTCTTTGGAAGAAGAAGAATATGCTCAACTAAATCAAAAATATAGACAGCTGCTGGATTAAAACTGGACCCATGTAGAGCAACTGAAATCAACTGATAAGAGAGCCAATGTGCTTGAGAATTCGAACCATGCGAGTAACACCCAAGAAAATGATATGTTGCAGCCTTGAACATCAAACCATGTGAAGTAAAATCATCCCCAAGTGTTAGGAACAAGTGTCCAGGCGAATGCAGAATCTCTCCGTCTTTACTAGTTTCGTGAGGAGATGAGCACGTGATCAAATAAATAGGTAGAGAAGTCCTGGGACTGTGGAGAGCAAATGGTTGAGCTGCATAATCTGATATAGCTTCGGAAATAATCAATGATTCACAAAATATAATATCAAAAAACTCATAAGAGGAAACTTACATCAAATCCCTGACAACAAGTTTGAAGGAGACTTGCGGTACTTTATTTGTCACACCAAAATTGATGAGAGCAGCTACAAGCATCACTGAAAGCTCTTGAAATTTAAAACCTGAACAAAGTAATATCATATCAGATCCAAATAAATTAGATCCAAATAGGTTCACATCATATCCAAGAGTGAGGAATGATATCAAATCCCCAACAATAATTTCGAAGGGGACTTACGGTACTTGATTTTTCACACCAAAATTGATGAGAGCAGCTTCAAGCATTACCGAAAGCTCTTGAAACTTAAAACCCAAACCAAATAATATCAAATCAGATCCAAATAAGATCATATCATATCCAAATAGGTTCATAACCTATCCAAGAGTGTGCTGCATTGAGATGGTAGATGCACAATTTTCTCCTTCAAATTTCTGAAAATTGGTGCATGCAATCATTTAGGAATTTATTGGAAGCCCTAGACCAATGAGAGTGAATGGATCACTCCTACAATATGATATTATTTCCAAAATATCCATGGTATTACTTATGCGCACACCTAGAACATAATTAGAGATAGAGAAATCCAATTCCTCTTCATTTTTTGAAACAATCACCGGTAAACTATGCACATAATTTAAAATAGAAGAATCAATGGAGAATTTCTGCAAAGAATGGAAAGAGAGTTTTTCTTCAAAAACAATATGCTTTGTTGTAGGAGAGGACATGAACTCATCATGCTGGATTTTATCTGAACCTCTCTCAATAGCTGGGATTTTAGAGTAATCTCACATATGACTGCTAGCTCCTCCTAATAGAGGGAAAGTGATGAAGGATTCCCTAGAGGCAACCATGTGGTTGGATGCTCCATAATCTATTAAATAAGCCTTCGACAGAGCGAGTCTTACATGCAAGGCATGGCATTTCTTGTATTCTTAAGTCTTCTCTTCATCATCAGACATCTCTACACCTTGTGGAAGGGCAATATTGTTCTGTACACATAGAGCTTTCAACTGGTCGAGGGTCTTCTTCAAGCACGAGTCTTCTGGATGAAAACCCCTCATACAATAGGGACACTTTTTATTTCCAAACCTTTTTTTCTTCTTAGATCCCGAAGATCCTTCAAAAGTCTTATGATTCTCTTTAGGCTTCGAATCAGCTGTTTTATGCTCCTTCCCCTTATACTTCCCTTTATATTGCACTTTAGTAGAGTCTATCACTAGGAGGGCTTGATATTTGGAAGTCTTGATGACTCCCATCTGCATCAACTTCTCTTGCTCCTGTATTAAGGGCTCAACAAAGGAATCAAGGGATGGCATCTTCCAATTAGGAATGGAGGCCCTCCCGGAATGGAATATTGAGACAAATACAGAATACTCAGAGCCTAGTTTACTGAGAATGGAGAGCACATGCTGCTCATCCTTTCTTTCTATTCTGCATTGTCTGCATTGAAGTGTAAGAGACTTGATTTTAGTAAAGAATTGTTGTACTGTCTTGAAACTGTTGGGATGTAAGGCTATCAACTCATTCTCTAGAATGTGCCCCCGAAGCTCATCTTTCTTGCCAAACAAGACTTCAAGCTTCTCCCAAGCTTCCCTGGGAGTCCTCAAACCTTCAAGGTGAAAGATGAGATCTCTAGATATGTGAGTACATAGATAACCAAAAGCTTCATCTAAGCAGTTCAAAAACTTGTTTTTCTCAGCTAGATGATGGGGATCGAAATCCCTTCCAAGTATTATCCTGAAGTAGCCCTTGTTGCACAAGGATACTTGCATATCTGCCCTCCAATCAATATAATTGAAGGGTGTTAGGATCTGAGGTGTGGAGGGTTGAGAATCCATAATTCTCTGGTTGAAAAGGACAATATCTTCACACAAGCTACGTAGCACCTATAGAAATTTCACTACAAAACCAAAATCATTCAAACTATGTTAGAATCAAGCCTTCCCTCTCGACCTGAACACTTTCTCAGGGTTCATCACGACCACAACGCCACTCTGAATAAATTCAAAGGAAGCAAGGCACTCTTTGTGGGACTTCTGTGGAAACCTAGCTGCGTCTGGTGTTCAATGGGGAGTAAACTGACTTGAAGCTTGCTTGAGATAGCTCTAATATAATGTTAGAATTGTTGTGCCCTTTAGATCATCAAGCAATGAGTCCAAATTATTGATGCAATGAATAGGAATGAATTATACAAACTGAACAAATCAAATATCACAGGAAACATACAAGTATTGCTCATAGAATTATAGTATTATCTTCATTACATAATCCGGTGTTACGATAGTGTTACATAGGAAATAATTTGAATGATTAAGGATGAATTCAAATCTACCAATTGGATGTGACTGTATATGAATGCATGGTTAACTAAAGATGTCTAAATCACTATCGGAGTCCAAGTGGTTCACTCCAAATGTCTAAATCAGTCAATCCATCAATTATAATAAGTTGACTTAGTCTAACTGAGGTGGTAGGTGAGAAAAGGCGCCTCGCCATGTGCAGTCATGCATGACTAGCGCTTACTGAACTAAAAGTGAACTAACTGAATGTAACTAAGGAATAACTAAGCTTAACTAGTAACCAACAACCCGCAACTAAAGGAGGTTTGTGCCATGACTCCCATTGGCTTCTAAAATGTAGGGATTGGCCTAAGAGGCGCCTAAACTAATGCATGCAAGTGTAGTTAGTGGCAGTTATCCTCTATCGGTGTTCCCCACACTCTAGTAACTAGTACATGTGGCCCCACTAGGCCATGTGGACCCAATAATTACTAAAATCTCCTAAGTTAGGCTAAAATAATCTAATAGACAGTTTGGTCAAGGGAGGATTATAAATCCTAACAAATGAGATATTGTATATGATATGCATTATATGCCTTTTAATGCACTCTATCTTTTTATGGGAGAGGAGCAATATCTGGGGCAGGGACCAAATGTGGAGATAGAGAGTGGTGAGGGTACACTCCAATCTTAATAAAATTAGATACCATAAGTGGTTCATAAAAAGTACTTTATGTACAAGTCATTCTTAATATTTTAATGTATTTAAAATTATTTGCCACAAAAAGTTTTTTCTCCATTTTGGAATAAAATGAATATTTTAAATTTTAAATTTCATTTTAAGTCACGTCCACTTTTAGTCACATCAATGTTCATCTATTGGTTCTAATCTAAAAAACACTATATTTAGACAACTTGGAACTTTGTGGCTGGAATGGCATCAATTTGGATTCATCACGCCTCAAGACCAATATGGTTAGATAGAGAACATACCAAAACATATGTGATAAAAAATTGAAAGAAAAAAAACTTGGAAACATAGAGACTTAAGTCACACAAGTTTGAATGCACCCCTGTTGGTGTCTGTCCCTTATAGTTTCCCCACTGGGTATTTCTTCGTTGGCTACGCATTCAATTCTTTATATTTTCACCATATGCTTGTAGTTATTCCATGTAATTCTACCCTTGTTAACCATTGGTTTTATTGTCCAAGTTCAAATCCTATGATGTGCTTTGATGTCATCCTTGATTGGTAATAAGATTTGATTTTTTTTTTAATGATAAAAAATTATTCCTTATATATAAAAAAAATAACAATATTATGGAACTTAATCATTATGCTTATATATATAAAAAAACAACGAACATTTGAAGTAAAAAATAACAATGAGAAATTATTTTGGTTTAAATGATTAAATAGTGAATAATATATATTGTGGTTATGTTATTATAAGCAAAGAAAAATAAATAATATATAGTATAATAAATTATAAAAATTAATATATGTAGAGGTGTAAATTTATTTGTATACAAGTCTTGAGTGGAAAAAAGAGAGGGAAAATCAAGGTCGTAGAATAGGTAGGTCTATTATAGGTAGGTCCTAAGGGATGATGGGTCATTAAGTCTCCATAGGAGCAATCTTCTAGGGATTTCGAGGTATATGTTCATTTCGATGGCTGTGAGGTGTTGATGGATGGTTTTAAAGTTCTGGGTGCGATGGTGCCTGCAGTGGAATTGGGTTTTGGCCTGGTTTTTCCAACTGCTTTTTCTGAACGGGCGTCGCCGATTAGTGTGATGGGGTTTTGCTCGGATACTGATGTTGATTCCTTGGTTTTACCGTTTGGAGGATTGATACCGTAGGGTCAGTCGGAGGAGATTTCTTTTGCAGATGGGCTTCAGTCGGATGATTCTAGTGGGTTGATAGAATTGAATGTTCATGGGCCTGATTTTCAATTTGTTGGGGTTTTGAATGGTTCTTCTAGTTTCCAAGATGTTCAAGCCTCCTTGCTTGTGTCTGGTAGGTCGAAAGTGATTGAATCTATTTGGGGTCCTTCCGCTGATAATCTTCGTCCGAGAGTTGAGCCATTACTATTTTTTGGGCATTTGAAACGATCGAAACATCCTATTCATAAGCTTGATAAAGCATAGCTTTTGGTCGTTGGTGAGGAAGTTGCATTGAATGAGATTTTTCTTACAAACGCTCTTACTCTGGTGGGTCATTTCGGTGGTTGCAAAGTTGGCCTGGAAGGCATTAAGAATTGGGTTTCTTCTTCCTCAAAGGCTATTGTCTGTTCATGCCCTGATGTCTTTATGCATCCACGAGGATGGTTAGCGTTCAAAATTTTTAAGAAAAAGGATGTGGCATTAGTTCTTGCGGGTGTATGGAAATGGGAGAGCTACGGGTTGTTGTTAAAACACTGGACGCCTCTGTTTGATCCAAGAACAGAGAGGTATGATTCAATGCCCATTTGGGTTAAACTGTCGAACCTTCCTTTTGAATTGTGGTATGTGGAGTTTTTAAAATTAATTGGTAATACTTTGGGAACATACCTTGAGGCGGATTTATCCTTTTTAGAGTCAGGTGTACGTTGTTTGGGGAAGGTTCTGGTACTTATTGATATTCGTAATGGTTTAGCTACTGATATTGATATTTAGAGAGGAGAGTCTGTGTATAGTCAACCGTTGGATTACATGGGGGTACCCTTTCAATGCAATAGATGCCATTGTTATGGTCATTTGATATCACAGTGTATTCTACCCTTTAATAGGAATCATAGTTTTGTGCCTGTTCCTAAGTCCAAGTCATTTTGGCGTGTTAAGAAGGATCAGGTGCCTTTTGTAGATTTACCTTTGTCTGTTTCTCCTAATGGGAAGGAGGTGACTGTGCAAGTTGATTCTGGCTTTATATCAGTGGGTGTGGATTCTAGTTCACAGTTAAGTGTGAAGTCACTCAAACCTCTCTACTTATCCTCTTTAGGTGATTTTGCGAAGGGACCCATTTTATTTAATAAGATTTTGAAGGATTCTATTGGCCTGTTAGATGACATTCCATGCGAAAGTTTAATGTGTCTGAATCTTATTTGCGGGATTTAGGGTTTGTGTCACCACTCAAGGACAAATCTGTTAATGGTTTTGGATCTTTTCTTAGGTTGTGTACTAAGGTAGTGGAGGATTCCCAAAATCTAGAAGTTGCTAGGGTTCTTTCTGCAATTTCTACCACTGGGAGATCTGGTGGAGTTCATTCTATTTCAGAACCTGTTTACATTGTTAATACTAGGGCACTTAGAGCAGTGTTTGCCCTCTCTAGGGTTTCTCCATGATTGTGATGACCCTCAATTGTCGGGGGTTAGCTAGTATGCCCAAAAAACTAGCAGTATGCAGGTTTATTACTGATCAACTTATTGATGTTGTTTTTCTTCAAGAAATGATGGAGGATAGGGTTTTGTTTGCGAAATATTTGGAATCCATGTTGAATGGTTGGTCCTTTGTATCTGTGGATGCCAAAGGAAAATCAGGGGCTTACTTTTGGGTTGGAGATCTTGTTACTTTCAGTTATTGAATGCTTGGGTTGTGAGCTCTAGGTTCTGTGTATCTCTTTCTTGTATTGAAATGAATATGGACCTATGCTTTGTTAATGTATATGGACCCTATGTGGAGAGGGAAAGGTTTTGGAGTAACCTTCTGGATCTTGAGTGCCTTAAGTGTGCTAAGTTGATATTAGCTAGGGATTTGAATTATTCTGTGGGATTATTTGAGATTTGGGGTGATAGCGATAGAATGGATTGTCTCTCTGATTTTTTCACAGAAAAATGGAGGATTTTGGCCTTGTGGATATTGATCCAATTGTTTTACTTCCTACATGGTCAAATAGAAGAGTGGGTTCTGATAACATAAGTAAGAGTTTGGATAGATTGCTTGTTTCGGTTGATCTTTTAGATTTAGAATTACATTTCTGTCAGTGGGTTGGATGTGGTGGGGATTCTGATCATCAACCGATCTTTTTATAGATCTTGAATTTTGATGTGAAATCAAGGAGTCCCTTTAAGTTTAATGCTCATTGGCTTGAGAATGTGGATTTGGTTACCTTATTGAAAGATTCTTGGGTTGTTTATGTCGATAACCCTGAGGTGCTTCCTGCGATGCATTTTGCAACCAACCTTAGGCGTATTAAGGATGTGTCTATTATTTGGTCTGTTAAAAAAAAAGATATGGAGCTTAAAGACTTAGTGGACATTGAATTATTGCTGGTTGAATCCTTTAACAAGGTAGGTTTTGGTTTTTTCTTCTGAGGAGGTGGTGATGCCTAGAAAATCCCAGGTACCGATAGTAGGGATTCTCCCCAATAAACACTCCCAATTAGCTCGTTTACTATTTGGAATGGGGAATCCGTCCAGTTTACGGTCCGACTACCATAGAGTTAAGTAACGGTTTAAATCTGTTTTACCGGTTGTGGTCCGGTCCACTGTTTATGTGAGTTTTCTTATGTTTTATAAATTATATACAAGTGCCTAAATTAAATGCAGGTGATCAGGAAGCAAAGGGTTCACAATGTGATGCGTAGGTTCTTACCTCCTGTCTTATCTCCTTTGTTCCTAAATCACAGAAAGCAAATAACAACTAAGCTAAACTAATCAAATTCTAACTAACCTATCCCTAGGGAGCAAGATGATTATTTTTATGAGTAATGTACTATATTTTATGCACACAGAATTTTACAGATAGCTGATATAATTCAGAATACATGGAACACAACAAAAAGATTAACACCGAGATAGATAATTGTTTATTAAAGCATTCATTACTCATTTGTTGCACAAGATTCAAAAAAACAAAAAAATGAAATCATTCACGACTAAAAAATAGTTCAGAGTTAGGACGATCTCACAAATTTGCATAGTCAGCCAACACATAAATAGTTATATCTAGCCATCCACACAACATGCATTTGAAACTTAACAACTCCTTCTCCACTAGAAAATTCGATCCTCTTTATTATAATCAGGAATAGTTCCTCTTACAATAAGTATTTCACATGAGAAAGGTAGAAAAGTCCCTTCCTATTCGACTTCACCTACATTTATACATCTAAAAAAACTCTTGGTTTTCCTGCCCCTTGGGCTTCCTTTACATTCGGTTACAATATATTTGTCTTTTAGTGTATTCATTAATTAAGAGATAAATATAAAAATTATTACAAATATATTTCCATGTGTCAGAAAGACAAAAACACTTAAGTGGGCCCAGTCAACTCAGTAATGAATTGCTTCCATGCCTTACCATCTGAAGCAATTATCTCAAACTCGGCTGGCTCCAAGAATCTGACCGTGACTTCATGTTTGGAAGCCCAAGCCCTTATGTCAGCCATCCTTGATGGGAGTAGGCGAAACTGATCCTCTAAAAGGAAGTTACTCATGGCAGCTTGAGCAATCACATTTTTAATCACCCTTTCATCTAAGTTCTTTATCAATTGTATGCTAAGCTCATCTTCCTGAAATCTTGCATGTAATTGCTGCAAATGTTCTTCATGAGGTGGAAGCTCATCCAACCTCCTCCTAGATGATGTCTGACATCTGTTATAGGTTGTGAGCACTTTATTATAAAACTCCCTGCATTTATATATTGTCTTCTGGACTGCCTCTATCAATTTTTCAGCATCTCTATTGCTGAAACCTATCAGCTCATACTTAAGCTGCAATATTTCTGGAGTTTTGACTCGTGTGTTTTCCAAAGGTTCCTTGGTCGTTTCCAACCATGTCGATCGTCCTTGAATGACCTCTACAACGTCTTGAGTTTTGTCTTTGAACTTTTTAACTGTGGCTGAAATTTCTTGCAATCAATCTTCTACTTGTTTGACTTTGAAGACTTCTCCCGCGATTTGAACCTTCATCTGATAGATCTTATTTCTTAGAAAAAGAGCATGCTTTCTTAGAGGTGTTATATATGTCCTTTTTTCATTTGCTGCCTTTAATAACACCTCCAAAGAACTCTTCTGAGCTTCTAATTCCGCCACTTGGTCTTCATATTGTTATGCTCGTTGATCAACCGTAGACTTCTATGCTTCCATCTCTGCAATTTTGTTTTCCAATTCCCCTTTCTCCCTGCTAATATTCAGGTTTGACAGCTTTTGAGTATCCCACTCTTCTTCTATAATTTGATACTCTTGTTGAATATTTTCAGAGCCTGAAAGAGTAGCTTCATGCTTTCTCTTTGATTCTCTACAGACTCTTTCTTCTTTCCTCAATACCTCTTTCATCTCAACCATTTTACCCTTACACTGCTCAAGGGTCTCTGTGAGCTTATCAATGTTATGAGCATTTGCATATGCATTTGCAATGCCTAGGGAGGCCGATTTCTTCGAGTTATCTTCTACATTTTTCACTACTGTTCTTTCTGTCACTGTGGTGACCAAGGGTTGATTTCCTATCCTTAGAGTCTTCTATATCTTCCACACGATAGACTTATTTTTGGGATCAAACTGTACATATTCTAGACATGAAACCTAATATTGCTTCGATGGGATGAATGGCACCAACTCCAACTCAACTAAATGGAGATGCCCTCCTGTAAGTATATTTTTCTGAAGTGGATGGAAGGTCCTCAGGGTCGTTCCGAACAGACCTCCATCCTTTATCCTCACCACCTACATCATCCTGACTTTCCTTGGTTTGTTCTTCTGTGAACCCTTCTTGGTGTTGTACTTCTTGTTCCAGATTTAGAGATTCTTGAGTTATGGCCCTTTCTACCTCAACAATCTTTTCTTGGATAGCCTTCTCTTTCTTTATCCATCCTGGTAGCTTCTTCTTCTTTTTCTCGTTGCTTTTCTTTAGCTAAGAGCTTTCTGGCACCTTGTACCAATCTTCGTGCAATGTCTTTCTTTACTTTTTTGGCAACTTCCTCCTCCTGGCTCTTTGATTCTAGATTGCTGCTTCCACTGCCTTTATCCCCAGCTGCTATGGTCTTCAGTTTCAGTTGTTTGTTCAAGATGGTTAAGCTATAAATGTTCCTATACATTTATTCACTTTGTCCACGTTGTCAGCATACTCGAAATTTACTTTGAGTGCTGCCTTATAGGCTGCAACCTTACCTTGAGAATCATTCTGGTGAAAGTTCTTTTCACTAAAATGGAAAATTTCCAACTCCTTAACAAATTCAGGGGCATTCTTGACATTGGTGAACTTGTAACTACCCACATAGAAGGGTAATGGTGGGAACACAACCTTCTTTAGATCGAACAGGTGGCTTCCAAATCCATTCAGGAAAAGTTGTCTGACAGCTTCTTTGTGAACTATATAATTTGTCACATACTTCGGTAGCAATGAGGGTGCTTTCGTTCCCCCATACGTCCTCAAATATGTGCCTTCTTCTAAGAAGAAGTGATCCCCATATTCTTTGATAGACTCCAAGGCTCCCTCAGATAGGCATGCACATTCTACTAGAAAAATCAGTCGGTATAAGGATATCAATAATTCTTCACAGATCATCTTATAGTGATTATGATATTTGTGAGACCCCAACATCTGGTAAGCTGTATATATAGTGCCTTCCCTCCCTTCCATGTACACTTTATCCCTTCAAATCGATGGCGGTAAAGTATGCAGTCCATTAAGAAGGAAGACATACAATTCAGAATTGTTGAGGTGAAAACCTTCTTGGGCTGCTTTGATAGAGGTGGAATTTTTTTTGGCTACTATGTCAACCCAGTTGAAGACTGTCCCTTTCATAGCTATATGGTAGATTAGTGGGATCCACCCACACTTTTAAAACTTCCCATTAGTTTTGCCATAAATCTTGTCAACATCAGCACTATTAATCTGTATGGGGTCCTTAGATGAGCTATCTCGTACTCCCCCAATTACTTGTGTCTAAAATTCTTTCCCTCAACCATCATCATCTTAGCTGTGGAAGCGTAATCGAGTTTCGAGCTCTTCACCCAGTCTGTTTTCACACTAATTTCCTTTTCGGGAAAGCTGTATGTTGCTGATAGAAATGTGTGTGCGAAGGATGCAAATCCTTTATTCTCCACATCATTCATCAACATCCCTATTGTGTCTATCCTAGGTAGAATCCATATGATGACTTCTACACAAGGGAAAATTTCCAGTCTAGTGGTCAGCTTAGTTATCTGGAATCTCAGCACGTTATCATACAGGGCCAAGTCTTCTAACCCTGCTTCTGGAAATTTCTTTTCTACCAGCGAGTGATAAATTTGGCCCCATTTAAACTCGGGCTTAGCTCCAGTGACTGTCTTTGTATCCTCATATGTGATCTCTACCCTTGGTACGGGTGCAACCTCCGCAACCTTTGCATCTGAGTCATAATCGACAATCTTAGCTTTCTTTTTACCTCTCTTTGCCATGCTGTCTAGTATGAGTGGTAGCTGCAACAACACAAAAATGTCTTGGTGTTACATTATAAAACTAACTCGTGCATTTGAATCAGAGAATAGAACAAACTGGATATGATATGCTAAGCAAATTGTCCAAAACAATCATCAGTATTTTGCATTACCCTGATATCCTCGGCCATTAGGTCAAGACAAAACAATGCAGGTTAGTGGGTCAGAGTTTGGCAATAAAATCTCTAGACATGGTGAACCTCGGCCTTTGTACTCTTAGAAAAGAAACACAACCTAACCACGATGAGAATTTTCCACACTTCGACGCAAAGACTCTAAAGGTTCATGACCAAAAGGCCACACTCCGATGCTTAGGGCGGTGATGCCCTAGGTTCACATCTCCGGGCTTAACATCCCACAGCCAAAAGATATATCGCTGAAACCTATAGGGTCTGTTTGAGATAATAAAACTATAAACCCTAAAACGCTTGAAGGTGAGCACCCAGTTTGTTCCATGCGAGTGAAAAGATCGGGAGCCTGGATAATCATCATAACCTAATAGATCGCGGGCAAAAATTTCTACGGACGAACTAGTGAGGTTATGAGAACAGGTAGGGCAGCTCAAGTAAGTTTGAACCCTAAAAGGAAACGACAACTCTTAAAATGAAAGGGAAAACCCCCTTTTAAATCCATAACCAAACCTACCCAACCTTTCTTGGGAGAACCACAAGCGATAGTTCAAAAAATCATACTTAACTCGTCAAACCAACACAAATGAACGAAAAACCTACCTGGCAGTGGACACGCAGTAGGAGATAGTCAGTAAGGACGTGCCATGTAAGCTCCATAGGTAATCTCCACCAATCGCATGAACTCTAGGATGGGATAAATCACAACAAAGCTTTCAACCCCTCACCGTAAAAAGTGATGGTAAAACACCGTTCCTCGAGTATAAATAGACATTTGCTGGTGAAAAGCCTTTAAAAGTGGTCGGTAAAACCATTAACTTCGCACGTGCCCGGCCAAATTCCATTGGCACCAAACATAACACCTCGGGTGGAAAAAGATAAGTCAAGATGTAATGAGCCTTGACAATGGTGGCTTGATACCTCCCAACACAGCCATAATCACTGTCTTAAGACTCAATAATGCACCTGCATTCCGTTTGCGGCTCGGCAGTCAAATGACATCAACGAGGAAAACTGGACAACACCCGCCGTAGCGGCTCCAAGACTAAAACCTCTCCGTCGTAGCGGCTCCAAGACTAAAACCTCTCCATCGTAGTGGCAACAACTAGGAAAGACATCTGCCATGATGGGTCTCAAAAAATTGGCACTAGTTCCAATAATAACTTGCAAACAAGCCCGCCGTGGCTACAGAGCGATAAAACCATCATACGGCATGGTGGGGCAGAGAAGTCGAAAGAAGTTCTGATTCTCAACACTACTCCTCATTCACCGTTGCAACATGAAATCAATAAGCCTCCGCTGTAGCGGATTCGATAAATCAAACCAAGATGCGAACAAAAAGAATAGCTGTCATAGCGGCCACGGACTTGAAAAGCAATCCGCTGTAACGGAACAAAACTATAGGGACTTTACCCGACAGTCAAACTAAAAAATCGCTCACCGTAGCGGCTCGACAATTGATAAAAAAATTTGTCGTAACATCTCGAAAGTCGGGAACCATCCACTGTAGCGGGATAAACATAATCAAAAGCCTTTTCGACATTCAAACCAAAAATCAACCGCTGTTGCGGCTTGAAACATAAGAAGCTGCCCACCGTAGCGACTCGGAACTTAACAAACCATCCGCTATAGCGGGTCAGAAGCACATTTTCTGCCTCAGTAAAAATGAAATTATGGAAACTTTTCCATGATAGAAACAAACCATAAATGTTGGATTTCAAACTCAAAGTGTCTAAGAAGAAAAACTAGGATTTTAAAGGGGTCCTAAATAATGTAAATTTTTTTGGGGAATCGTTGCAATAACAACAGGAGGATAAGGCTACTATGATTGATCTAGAGTCTCGTAAGAGAAAAAATTTATTGGATCGTGGAAAGGAGTCTAGAAAGAAAAGCAGGGCTACCTGGCTTTTATGTGGGGATGACAACACACCTTTTTTTCACAAATATGCTAATCATAGGAAACATGTAAACTCTATCTGGAAGATTGTGGATGATGGGGGTAATCTTGTTGAGTGTTTTGATTCTATTGCCGGGGCAAGGGTTCATCATTTTGAGACTTTGTTTCAAGAAGACATAAATCTTCATCTACCTGAAGTCATGAAGATAGTGGATAATTTTCCAACTTCCATTTATGTTGAGGAAAATATTGATCTTATGATTCATGTTACTTTGAATGAGATTCAGTCTATTTTAACTTTGAGTAAGAATGATAAGAGTTCGGGTTCGGATGGGATACATGTTGAGGTTTATAGGGCTCTTTTTGATGTGATGGGATCGGACTTATTACAACTAATTGAGGACTCTCGTAAATGTGGGAAAATTCCTGTTTTGTTTAATTCTACTTTCATTGCTATGATACCTAAGTCTGATTCTCCAAAATCTTTTGAAGGTTTTAGGCCTATATCTCTATGTAATTTCATTTACAAGATTATTGGGAAAATCATATCTGCTAGAATCAGAAAGGTGTTGGGTGGATATATTCTGGTGAATAGTTTGTTTTTTTCCCTGGGAGACAAATTCATGAAGCCGTGGGTGTCATACAGGAAGGTATACACACTATTCACAGCAAAAGTTTAAAATATGTGGTTTTAAAAATTAACCTGTCTAAATCCTATGATCGAGTTGATTGGACCTATTTACGGATCCTATTATCTAAAATGGGTTTTGTTGTGCTTTTCATCACTTGGGTTATGAGAAGCCTTACTTCTGTTTCATTTGCTTTATTGTTCAATGGAGTGGCTTCATCTTTCTTTAGATCTGGATGTGGGCTCAAGAAAGGATGCCCACTTGCACCTCTGCTTTTTCTTATTGTTGTTGAAGGTCTATGTAGGGCATTTCTATCAGCTAAAGAGTGTGGGGCTTTTAAAGGTATTTCTTTTGGCAATAATATTACACTATCTCATGTCTTGTTTGTGGATGATATTGTGATGGTATATGATGGTTATGAACATTCTTTATCAACCTTGTATGAGGTATTGATGGTTCTTTGTAAAGCATATGGGATGGTGATTAATGAGGATAAATACTCCTTTTATTACTTTGGTTTGGATGAATTTGAACTGATCTCTTTACAGAATGTTTTTTCCTTTTCTCTTGATAAAATTGAGAGTGGTATGAAGTATCTTGGCTTTCATCTCAAACCATGCAGATACTTGCTGAAAGATTAGGACTGGCTGATAGTTAAGGTGGAAAAAAGAATGAAGAATTGGAGCTTTAGGTGGCTAACTAAGGGAGGTAAGCTTACTCTGGTAAAATTTGTACTTGAGTCCATCCTGGTCTACTGGATGCATTTTTGGATCCCTGTGGGTATTATAGAGAATATCAGGAAGATCTATTTCAAGTTTATATGGTCTGGTAATAATGATTCTTCTACTGGTTTACCTTGGACATCTTGGAAGGTTCTGGCAAACCCAAAATATTTGGGGGGTTGGGGTTTGAAAATTCCAACATTATTTGCCAAGGCTCTTGTTGCCAAGAATGTGTGGAATCTGATCCATGGATCAGGTCTTTGGGTATAGATTGCAATTCAGAAATATATTAGTCATTTAACTTTACTAGATTGGATTAGAACCACTGTTAAGAAGAAAAGAGGTATATCCATTTGTTGGAAAGTTGTTGTATGGTCTTTTGATCTTATTGGACAATTTCTTGTTTGGAAGGATGGTAATGGTGCTGAAGTCCGCAATGCTATGGATCCCTAGGTTGGATGCAAGTGGAGACATTTGTTACCTTCTATTTTGACTGATAAATTACACTCTCTTGGAATCTATTTTCTTAAAGACATTGGTTGTCCAGGTGTGTCTTTGCTAATGGAACAGGAATGGCTTACTGCTGATAATCTTGGACTAGTGGATAATCAAGAAATTACTTGCTAGAATGTATATTTGGCTATTTTAAAAGCTATCCATGTCAGGTTATCTAATGAGGCTGATATGATGATCTGGAACCAATCAAAATCAGGTAAGTACAATCCCAAAGCTGGTTATTTGCATTTGATTATGGATAGGAATGAGGTGGAGATCTCTTGGTGGTGGAAATTGCTTTGGAAGCTTAAGTGTCCCCTTAATTCAAATAATTTATGTTTGTTTTTATTTTCAGGTAAAGCTCTTACTTGGGATGTCCTCCGTCATAAGGAAAGGGAGGGACCTGGTCGATGTTATCTATGCAAACTGGATGTTGAATTTAACTTTCATATCGGGGTGGAATGCCCTTTTACCAGATATGTTTGGTATGAGATTGAGTCTAAGTTAAAACATAGGAATTTGTGGTCTGATGATTCAATGATATCTTGTTTGAAGAACTGGTGTCTTAATGAGGAGGTGAAGCATATTAGATCCTTACCATTTATTGTTGCATGGTTCATTTGGAAGGCTAGAAACTAGAGTTGTTTTGATGATATCACCCCTCTGCTTGCTCTTGTTTTATCTTTTTTTTGGGATTACTGAGTTCCTATCCACAGGATATCAGTGTTATGAATATCAAAATTGTTGTTGAGGAGACCATAGATAAATCTTATCCCCAGGGGTACTTTGATGGGTCGGCAACTGGTATTCCACAAAGATGTGGTGTTGGGGGTTTAATATATATTAATGATGATCATTATGTTACCTTTAAAGTTGGGATGGGTCCTGGAACTAACAACCATGCTGAGCTATTTGCTTTGAAGCTACTACTTACTGTGGCATTGGAAAAATAGATTTCTAATATGTAGATTTTTGGAGATTCTCAGTTGGTAATTAATTGGGTTACAGGGAAGTATAGAATTCAAAATTTGCAGGTTGCGCAGGTTCTTCATGAAGTTAACAAAATATCTGATATGTTTGAGAGCATGAATTTTAAGCACATCTAACGTGAAAGAAATACAAAATTAGATGCATTAGCTAAAGTTGGAGTGATTGCTCCAGAAGAATATTGGCATATATTTGAATATCGAGCATCTGAAAGATCCGAGTCCATCCATCTTTTTTAATAGTTGTTTAGTTTTTTTATGATAGTGACTGTTTCAATTTGGACTTGTTTTTATATGGATCTAATATGGTTGTTATGTTTTTTTAGGATTATTAATCCTCCCTTGGTCAAATGTCTATTAGATTAATTATTGCATAACTTAGGAACCTTCATTAAATATTTGGGTCCACTAGTACAATTGGGTCCACTTATTCCAATGGGGCCACATGTACCAGTCACTAGAGTGTGGGGAACACTACTAGAGGTTAACTACCACTTAGTGCATGTGCATGCATAAATTTGGGCGCCTCCTAGACCAATCCCTACATTTTAGGAGCCACTGGGAGTCTTGACACCAACCTACTTTAGTTAGTTGGTGTTAGTGCTAGTTAGTCTTAGATACCCCACAGTTACAATCAGTTAGTTCACCATCAGTTAGCTAGCACAATAATTGCATGGCTAATGCATGGCTGCATGGGGAGGAGCGCTTTTCCTACCTACCACACTCAGTTGCACTGAGTTTACTAGTTGTCAATGATTGTTGGAGTTATTGGTCATCAGGGAGTTGTTTATTTGGACTCCGATATTGATTGGGAGACCTTGAATTAGATATTCAGTTAGATACAGTCATATCCACTTGGAGGATTTGAATTCATATCCCATGCATTCGAATTCTTTCCTATGTAAACTATTGTAACACTGGATATTATTATTGTGAATGATATTGTAAATTCCTGAGCAATACTTGTCCATTTCTTGTGTGGTTTGTTTTGTTCAGTTTGTATCTTCATTCTCCATTCTTTTGTTGCAAACATTATTAGAACTATATGCTTGAAGATCTAAATGGAATTCAAATTCTAATACCGGTCAGAGCCTTCTCAGGTAGGTTTCATGCTTGTTTCTCCCCATCGAACATCAGAAGCAGTTGGGTTTCCACAAAAGTTCTCTATGAAAATTTGCTAGTTCTGGATTTATTAAAAGTAGCAGAGAGGGTGTGATGGACCTTGAAAACATGTTCATGTCGGGAGGAAATCATGATTCCAACAGTTCATATGTTTTAGTGTGTTATTACAGTGAAATTGACATGTGCTACGTAGCTTGTGAGAAGTATTTGTAGTCCTCCAGCCGGAGCAATTATGAGTTCTCAAACTCCTAAACCATGAATCCTCACAAATTCCAATTATCTTTATTGGAGGATTGATATGCAGTTGGCCTTGCACAAGCATGCCTACCACAGGATCATACATGGATGGGAGGTTGAGCATCATCAACCGGTAGAGCGGAACAAGTTCCTAAGCTGTTGTGATGAAGCATTTGGGTACTTATGTACTTATATTTCCAGAGGTCTCCTATTCCATCTAGAAGGATTGAGGACTCCCAGAGAAGCTTGGGAGAAGCTTGATATCTTGTTTAGCAAACAAGATGAGCTTCGGGGACACATTTTGGAGAATGAGTTGGTATCTTTACATCCCAACAGTTTCGAGACTATTGAGCAATTCTTCTCTAAATTCAAGTCTCTATTGCTCCAATGCAGACAATACGGAATAGAGTCGAAGGATGTGAAGAATGTCCTTTCCATACTCAGCAAACTAGGCCCTGAGTATTCTGTATATGTCTCTATGTTTCATTCCAAGTGAGAAAGCTTTCTTGATTGGAATCTTCCTTCATTAGATTCTTTTTTCGAGTCCTTAATCAAGGAGCAAGACAAACTAATTCAAATGGGAGTCATCTAGACTTCCAAAGATCAAAATCTCTTGGTTACTGACTCTTCCAAAGCACAAGCAAAGGGAAAATCAAAGAAGAAGGAGCCAAAGGCAGCTGATTCGAAGCCTAAACAAAATCATTAAGCTTCCGAAGGGGCCTTCGGCTCTAAGAAGAAGAAATTTGAAAATACATTATGTCCTTATTGTGAAAAGGGGTACCATCTTGAAGAGAAGTGTATGAGGAAGCAACTTGATGAGATGTTTGCTCTTCTCAAGTAGCACAACATTGCTCCACCAGGCGCAAAGAAGCCTAATGAAGAAGCATCGACAGAAGATACCGAAAGGTGT
Organism: Pseudotsuga menziesii; assembly: GCA_001517045.1. Classification (NCBI taxonomy): domain Eukaryota; kingdom Viridiplantae; phylum Streptophyta; class Pinopsida; order Pinales; family Pinaceae; genus Pseudotsuga; species Pseudotsuga menziesii. The sequence continues at coordinate 922,537 of LPNX010335439.1, read as the reverse complement.
CATGCTTTGAAAGCAAATCTCTCTCCATCCTCATCATACATTATATATTATGGAGCCACTAACCACATGGTTGCCTTGAAAGAATCCTTCTCTACTATTTCACTATCAAAGGGACCTAACATTCACATGAGAGATGATTCCCATATTCCAACAGAAGGAAGGGGTTCAATCAGAGTGAAGTATGGTGAGTTCAAGAATGTCTTATATATGCCCTCCCTTGTTGCTAACCTGTTATCTGTTTACCAGATGACTCATACAAGCTCTCCCAAGAGGTTGACATTCGATTCAGAATCAGTTGAGATCACAGAAAAAGCCACTGGAAAGATTGTAGCGAAAGGTATTGCAACTCACTCTACCAAAGCTTATGAGTTTTGACATTTCTTACATGTTTATCCTCCTACAACTTTATTTTCTCATGCTAACAACACTAGCAAGATTTGGCATGAGAGATTTTTCCATCTCAATTTCAAATATCTGAAGCAGCTCCACGATTATAACATGGTTGAAGGTTTTCCCTATATCTAAACTTTCGATGGAGTATGTGTTGGGTGCTTGGTAGGTAAGCATATAGAAAAGAAGTATGATGTTGGGAAGGCACATAGAGTTGTCTCTACACTTGACTTGATACACAGTGATGTAGCTGGACCTATGCCCACAAACTCCATTAATGGTTGCAGGTATTTCCTAACCTTTATTGATGATTGTTCTGGGTACTGCTGAATCTACTTCATGAAACAAGCATCAGAAGTTTTTGAGACCTTTAAAAGTTTTAAAGATATGGTTAAGAATAGTTTCAATAATAAGATCAAGTCAATAATATCCAATGAACGATGAGAATATGTCAAAAGAGATTTCTAGAATTTCTGTGAAACGGAGGGGATTCGAATGGAATACTCAGTTCCATACACACCATAGCAAAATGGTGTGTATGAGAGGAAGAACAGATCACTGAAAGAGATGGCAACATGCCTTCTCCATGCCAAGCATCTACCTCCTTCTCTTTGGGATGAAGTAGTAAACCATGCTTCATATTTGCAGAATAGGGTGCCCCACAAGTCAGTGGTTGGGGTCATGCCATTTGAAGCACTGCATGGGTATAAGCCCAATGTCTCACATCTGAGAGCTTTTGGTTCCAAAGCTTGGGCCAAAATACCACTTGACAAGAGGAAGTCCTTCCAAGCCCAAAGTAGCGAATGCATTCTGCTGGGATATGCAGAATATGCAACAACTTACAAACTAATGGAGGTTGCTACCATAAGATGCTTCAGTGAAAGAAGTGTCGAGTTCGAAGAAGATCAGTTGCATGATACTCCTCCAGTAGCACAGGAAGGTATAACTATTTCTCCACCTATTTTTGATAATGATGATGATGTGCTACATGTTTTAGATGAAGATGAAGAAGATCACATTCAACATGATCCTATCAATGAGACTGAATCTTAAGAGATTCTATATCCAGATCCAGTACCTATTCCTAATCATAAGCGCAAACCCAGATGGGCTCAAAATATTATTGCTGCAGCTAGAAGAGGTGCTGAAGATCCAAAAGACAGAAGAAGAACAAGGTCCCAGTATCAGAATGAGCATGATGCACTATCTCTCACAGATTCGCTCTCTACAGTATGGTGCAACAAAGTTCCAGGTCGGTCCTACTTGATGATGGCCAATGATCAGCTACATGGCCCACATGAGTAGAAACTTGATCATTCCTACCTTCACCATCTAGAAGAGACAAACATAGTCATCAGTTCAGAAGTACATTGAGAGGTCCACTGATGGACCATGCTGCTGCATAGAGCTGCAATTTTGCAGCAGTGTTTTTCTCAAGTTACTTTTCTAAGGAGGAAGCTTCTTTCTTCTAACAATAGCTTGCAGATTGCTATTTTCCTACTTATTTTTGAGGGGGGGGGTTTTCCCATGAGGTTTTCCCCTCAGAAGTACATTGAGATGTCCACTGATGGACCATGCTGCTGCATATAGCTACAATTTTTTGCAGCAATGTTTTTGCTCAAGTTATTTTTCTAAGGAGGAAGCTTCTTACTTCTAAAGGTAGCTTGCAGATTGCTATTTTCCTGCTTATTTTTGAGGTGGGGTTTTTTCCATGAGGTTTTCCCTTGTTTCCTTAGTTGTATTAAGAAACATTTTTTATTATCTTTTAGATTGTATTTGGGTGACCTATGGTCTTGTTACCAGGGCCCACAGTTGTCCAAGTTAGGATTCAGGGGGGGTGTTAGGATTATTAATCCTCCCTTGGTCAAATGTCTATTAGATTAATTATTGCCTAACTTAGGAACCTTAATTAAATATTTGGGTCCATTAGTACAATTGGATCCACTTGGCCCAACGGGGCCACATGTACTAGTCATTAGAGTGTGGGGAACACTGCTAGAGGTTAACTGCCACTTACTACATGTGCACGCATCAGTTTGGGCGCCTCTTAGACCAATCCCTACATTTTAGGAGCCACTGGGAGTCTCGGCACCAACCTACTTCACTTAGTTGGTGTTAGTGCTAGTTAGTCTTAGATATCCCCCAGTTACAATAAGTTAGTTCACCATCAGTTAGCTAGTGCAAGCATTGCATGGATAATGCATGGCTGCATGGGGAGGAGCACTTTTCCTACCTACCACACTCAATTGCATTGAGTTTACTAGTTGTCATTGATTGTTAGAGTTATAGGTCATCAGGGAGTTGCCTATTTGGGCTATGATATTGATCGAGAGACCTTGAGTTAGAGATTCAATTAGATACAGTCATATCCATTTGGAGGATTCGAATTCATACCCCATGCATTCAAATTCTTTCCTACCCCATGCATTCAAATTCTTTCCTATGTAAACTATTGTAACCCCAGATATTATTGTTGTGAATGATACTGTGAATTCCTGAGCAATACTTGTCTGTTTCTTGTGTGGTTTGTTTTGTTCGGTTTGTATCTTCATTCTCCTTTCTTTTGCTGCAAATATTATTAGAACTATCTGCTTGAAGATCTAAATGGCATTCAAATTCTAATATGTTTATGATGACAACTTTAGTCATGTCTTTGATATGGAGTACTTTTGATAGAGATTGTTTTTCTAGTTTGCATGTATTGCTTTGAAGATAAGCAATTTACAGTTTTGTCCTTTGAAAATATATGGTATATTTTTGGACTGTATTTGATTAGTAGGATGTTGATACTATGTTAACATTTGCTATGATTATGTAAGTAACACTATATGTGGTTTTGATATACTTTGGGAGCATGGGCAATTATCACATGTGATATTGCACTATTTGAAGAATTTAATTTCATACTTGTATATAAAATTATGTTTTATTTCTGTGGAAAAAAAAGGTCTATTATAGATATTAATGCAATCATAAACTTGCAAAGAGATCATAATGTTGAGAACAAGATAACGATCACAAATCAATAGTATTATATTAATATTGATAACCATTAATCAAGATATGCAACGTGGGTAACAAGTAAGTGTATGATAGTTTCAAGGTTGACTTAGTATGTCTATGCTGCTGAAAGGTTTTATATGAGGTTATTGATCAATTTTGTAATAAAAAAATACAAATAAATGTGTAGTCGCACATCATAATGGTGTGTGATGTATGGCTAGGAGGTCATTTGCCACCATTGAATAGATAGGAGGCCTTTAATAAACTAATATTTTAGAGAAGGTGGAATTGAGTATGAATTGGTATATTGGGTAGGGGTATTATGTGAGTGGTTGGTTAGCATTATTTAGAGTACCAATAGTTGTGAGAAAAACAACAACAACTTATGGTTAAGTTAAAATATTAACAAGAAGAAATGCATATTTAGCATAACAACTACAATATTCACTTGAGAAGTTTTCCTTATAAATAAACCAAGGACAAGTGATCATCATTAATGGACCTTAATTTTCTAAATCTAACCATGAATAGGGAGAATATTCATCCCATAGATGAATTTATTTCATTGTAAGTGAAAAAAGCTTGAGGGAGCTAGACTGGTGCTAGAATAAAGGTTACAAGTCATAAAGTAGTTAGTATTGATTGTGTCTCAATGCTATAATTGGAAAGAAATTATTGAGGACAAGTAATTCTAAGGGAAATCATTATAAGGTAGGAGTTCTAAATTATCGTAAGGGATCTCTATAAGAAATTGATTCTTAAACTTTGTGCATTTTTCGTTCCTCTTGTTGACAGGGGCATGTTTTGCCTTAGTTATGATGAAGAAGACTATATACTTGACTTCAACCTTTTCGAATACCATATGTATTGTGTAATGAATGAATGAGATTGGTACTAACGACCATGAAACCAACAAGCAAATAAATTCTTAGACACGTATTAGCCAAATGTTCCTAATATAATGGAAATTGTTGCATGCCAATGCCTCGAGGGATGGAATTTGTGCAAGATTGATTAAGCTAGAGTGATAGTTAAATTTGATTTTGTTTGATTATAAATAATAAAGATTTAGAATGAGGAGATAATTTTTTTATCATTGATTAAACAAATGAGTTGTACTTTAATATGGGAATTGCATATAAAGCTTAAGAAGAGTAATCAATAAGGGGAACATGGATTTACATTAAATAAGTTAAGTGTGGTAATAAATTAGAGAAATGACATGGTAGGGTGTCTAAAATTTGGGGGATAATTTTATCTAATATACTAATGACCTTGGGTAATAATAAGAGAGTCATATGAATCTTAACCCAATTTTCAAGTGAACATGTGAAAACAATTACTTAAATAGATGGAATAGGACTATGTCCTTTAAGTGATGAGTGTGTTTTGTGTAAGAGGAGCGGTTTGCCACTTTGGAATTGCTAATAAAATCTAAAAATTGAAACATACAAAGAAATTATATTCAATTAATTATAATGATTATAATGGTTTTGAAAGTGATAATTACATTTACAAAGTTTAAATCTAGTTATCAAATTGTAAATTATTAATAAATTAGTGTAAACAATGATTGAGTATTATCAAACTCTACTCAATAATAAATTTATAAGTTTTTTTATTGGAATTGTGTTTTCCCCAATTTAGAATCTAAATGAAATTATTTATGGAAAAGTATGTGTATACTTATAATACTATTGGATAAGGGAGTAGGATGAGTATGTGTATCTCGTGTCTAGTCATGAGTGTCATAGTCACTGTATATGATTTATTGTGTTATGTAAGGGTGCCTTACACCTTGCAAGGATATGTTATGTTTGATGATTGTATAAGTTGTTCAACATACCTATGCATATGTGGAAGGTCAGTATTCATAGTGTGTATGAGTTGCTTACATTGTTGGCAAATTTAAGCAGTCCTAAGAATGAGATTGATCTGTATGTTAAAATCTAAACTGTAAGTATTTTCTGTATAACATGAAACTCATGGGTAAGAGCTCTACTTTTCCAAGTGTTAACTGATAATGTGTACTTGGTTGATAAAAATAGCGTTATTTGAATTATTATTATGTTAGACTACACAATGTTCCATCAAGATTGGGGTCTAATTAAATCTTATAATAAAGAACACACAGTATAGGTCAAAAGGAGATTCAGTGAGTTAGAAATCGATAAAGAAACACAACAATACCTTATGAACCAAAAGGAATGTTATATAGGCGATGGCATCATCTTATGAAGCACAATAAAAAAGGACTGTAATTTTTTGCAGGTGTGTTAACTATTTGTGGATAACACCCGATTAAGGTGTAATGAATCTTAATGGGTGTTTACATTTAGAGAGCCTTGAGGAGGTCATACTAGTTACTAGTATATGATATGTAATGTAATACAAGAACACATCCCATGCTATTAAAGAAGTAAAATTTTAGATAACATCGACATGGTGGTCATGTGAAGGTCTAGTGGTACCAATATTGCCAAGGTCTTTTAGCACGAAGCCATGGAAATATTGCATCATGATTTTTCCTTGTGATTATGAATGATCATAACTTCGAGACGAAGTTTCTTGAATTGTGGGTGTATGTAATGCTAAAATTTGTACCACTGACAAATGTTTTCCACTTCATGCGTCTAGGAGTGGAAAAATGTCCAAGTGATCCCTAATGACTTTATAAAGTGAGATTAACTTTATGTGATATAAAGTTACTTTATAAAGTGTAACACATGTTTTAATTTAAAAGTGACTTTATGTGAAATAAAGTGGAGTTAGTAATTAAATGTCTCATTATGTATTTAAATGGAAAAACTCCATTAAATATTCATTTAATGGGGGTTAATGAGCATTTATTCCAAGCCCTTGATCTTAGTGGTTCAAGATTTAATCTTGACCATTAGATCTTAAGAGGTGGTTGTCATGAATAAGAAGACAAATTAGGGAAAGAGGCACATTCATCGCTCACCAAGAGATTTGGAAAAGAGAACAAGATAATTCGAGATCAAGGAGAGAGAAGAAAAACCATGGCACGAGTTTCTAAGTTGTGATAGCAAGCACAAATATCAAGGAAAAGGGCATACAAATTTGAGTTTAATTGACACAAATCTCAAGAAAAGATTACAACATTAATTCTTCATAAACCCATCACAATTTTTTAGGAGAAGGCCATGTAGTTCGAGTAGCAAAACTACTGCACTATTTTCAAGGTATAAAACCCATAATTTAATGTTCAAACTATGTATTTTGTACAACAGAAGAATTGAGGTAGAGTCTCACACTTTCCAATGTTAGCATAACACAGTTTTCGAGTAGTTAATGTGTTCTTTATAGGTATAAAATCTAGAAGTTGTACAGTAAACACGTTGTTCAAGAGAAGACTTGTTCTAACATGTTGTCTATATTGTCCTTAGCACACATTTCAAGGTAGAAGTTGCACATAAATCTAGGTAGTAGTTACACATAATTTGAGGGTTGAAAATGGTGGTCTAAAAGTTTAGATAAGTTGCTTATGATTTATTTAATTTTGTTGTACAAAAATCTAAAGAAGAAAATAAATTCTCTCTCCCCCTCATCAAGTTTTTCCTTAGGGGTTTTTCTTGAGCCATTTGGCAAAAAAAATTGTGTTTGAAAATTTCATGGTGTGACTGATTTTTTTTATTTATGCTCACCAAAGTTGTAAATGTTGCTTAAGTGTTTCAAGTTTGAATGTATTTATGAGTAAAAACTTCATTTACAATAGTCATGAATTGAATGGGGTTGGGCATTAAACATTGATGTGAAAGAAACTTGAAACCAAGATTGGTAAACAATAAAATTTACATGTAACATCTCATGTTTCAACATTCAATAATTGATTTTTATCTATTGGAATCGACTAGATTGATTAAGACAATTGTTATGTGAACATATGTACCTTCCTATGTGTGAATAGTAAATGGCATTTTCCATTTTATTTTATTAATGGTGATGAATATTTGATTTTATTTGAAAATGCAAATTAAATGTGGAATATCGGTATGGGGATGTCATTTTAGTGATATAGATTATCACGTGAAATAGTTAGATATGTTTACACACTATATCTATAGTGGTGAACTAACCCACATGTTGACTAGCTACAAGATAACCCGATTCCTAAAGTGCCAAGGGGCACAATATATATGAGGCATTAAGAGGGTAATGAAGTGATATCAATTTTTCTTATAACTTGATTGTGAATTCCAATATTGTTATGACATGTGAGTGAGTGTTGACATTAACCACAACTTTCCCAAAGTGGTTGTTTGATGATCGGACTCTTAAAATATTGATTGCATAGTATGATTGATGAAGGGTGTTAACCCTAGTGATATCAATGGGGTGGAGGCATTCCCCAATGTTTATCCTCATAAACCTGGATTCATGGAAGGACTATGATGGAAACGATGCCGTAGACATGTGATGACAACTGTCAATTGCGTATTGGGGAAGCTTGTTTGATGTTGTTGACACTTATGCTTATGGGTTCTATCTGTGGTTAGGTCAATATAGCTAACACCACAACATATTGTAGTAAAGGATGTGATGGAGAGGTCAGATGATGATAGTTGAGGTGACTAGTTACTTGGTGTTATTCCTTATGATTCTATGCTTGATATGTTTGATTATTCTTATCTATTTAAGTTTTAATGTTTTGTATAAATATTGTTGACTGATTAATTGTGGTGAGTGATGAATAATGCAATATTTAATAGTTCTTCCACATGTTATTTTATGAGAATATAAGAATCGTGCATTAGGTGCAACAAATGTTGATTATTAGTACCCACACTTAAGATGTGTACAATGGTCACATATATGCCATTTCATGAGTATATTAGTATGATTGGTTAGTACATTATATGTATGTATATACATACATATATATGTTAATATTTCAATGGTTATACAAGATCTAAAAACATTTAGCATCATAACATCATAACCATATACAAAAGGATCACTGAAAGAAAGACATGCGTAACCACACAAAAGAACACAAAGATTTATCTTGGGAAACCCTCATGGGGAAGAAAACCTAGCAAAATTTCCTCGATATAACTTCAACCAAGTACAGTGTAAGACCCAAAGAATAAGATTTATAAGACCCTAGGAATAATACTGGATTGCCTCCTCTCTCCGAGATGGACTACTCTTTCTCTCTCTAGCGCAACTGTTGAGCTATACTGCTTATCCAAATGAGGGAGGCGCCTCTCCTAATTATACTGATAAGCTGAGAGGCCTAGTAAACCAATTGGGCCGACTTCTCCTTGCTTCCATAGTCGACTTGCCTTGGAATACCTAAAAATACATTTTAATAATACTTTTGCAGGTACTGCTGACCCAACTTACAACGAAGGATTTACCTCAAGAATTTACATCACCAATTACATCAATGACATCCCTAATTAGAGGAACAACATTTATGGAAAGGGTAATCACAATAATAATACAAAATATGATATCTTCCGTAGTTACATTTCTTTAACACTCCCTCTTAACAAGGAGGGTATTCTATAACACAACAATACATCTGTACAACTAAGTGGTAAGTCTATACATCATAAGAAGTTTTCACAACTATATCAACATTATCATTAAATGGAATGTCACCATCACAGAACATCACATATCGATCATTACATCACAATCATTGCATCACATATCGTCTCATCATCACGAGCATCGCATCTCATCTCCTCATCACGAGTATCACATCTCATTGCATCACATCTCATCATAGGTATACTTATCTAAACATCACCTGCAATAAACACAACATCACAACTTAATGCAAAATCACCCAAATCATCAAAAGATGTTGGATCGTATGCAAATGAATGCAGGACCACAACGTCCGCAAATGAATGCAGGACCACAACGTCCGAAAATTAATTCCAGACCACAACATCCACAAATGAATGTCGTACCACAATGTCTACAAATGAATGCCATACCACAACATCAGTAAATGAATGTCATACTACACCATCTACAAATAAATGCCAAACCACAACGTACGCAAATGAATGCTGGAACACAACGTCTACAAATGAATGCTAGACCACAATGTCTGCAAATGAATGCCAAACCACAACGTTTGCAAATGAATGCCAAAACACAACGTCTACAAATGAATGTTGGACCACAACGTATGCAAATGAATACTATAACACAATGTCCACAAATGAATATCAGACCACAATGTCTGCAAATGAATGTCGGACCACATCTCGTTGGATATTCCTATTTGAAGATACAAAAAACCTTCCTTCGATATTCCTTGTGAGGATACCACCAACCATGTTGGGATATACCCTTAGTGATACGACTAGTCATACTGGGATCCACCTCGGTGATGTCACCAACCATATTGGGATCTACCCATGAAGATACGACCAGGCTCTCTCTACAGTGACCAAATCACTGGGGCTCATTATCCTTTTCTTGTACATCCACAACTTGTTCCTCTATAGTAACATATTAGAGCTTCACAACTCCTCTTTGCACCATATCCTGAACTTTATGAAACACCAGGTTCTCTGCAACTTCGGTTGTCACAATAAATATTAGTTGCATCTATCTCGGCATCAAACAATCCCGCCAATAGTTTCTAAAGCCATATTGCTTCGCTACAAGATTAAAATTTTGTAATGTACTCAGCCTCTTTTTGCTAAGCCACGAGATCACACTCGATCACAAACATCTTGAAGTGCTCTTTCTGGCTTCAACACTTCCTCTTTGTATCAACAATGAGTTCATCTTGTCAGGTCATTGACATATCTCAGTCTTCCGCCTTCAACCTTAAAGTAAAGGTTGGAACCCACTTTACTCTTGGTAAATCCTAATTCCATCATGAAGTTGTCCATCCCATCGTACCATGTCGAACTCGAAGATCTTCTATAGTCACTCCCTTATAAGTGGAGCATCATCCTCCCTCTGCATTTTGTACTATATGTATCAAAACATTTTGTACTGGAGTTGAAGGTAGCATCCTCTTCTACCAATATTCTATGTATCCATCTTAAGTTATTGTTTACCAATATCCTCTATCTTGAACTTTGTTGACAAGTTCCTCTTGCACCCATATGTGAGCTTGTCATCCTCTATAGGCTTCCATCTTCAACTTTGTGGCAAAGGTTAAGATCTTCATCACTCTAGGTGATCTTCAAGCTCCTCGTGTAACTAGATGTGCTTTTCCATGAGTGCCTTCTGAGCTCATAAAAATCCTTTTTATGCACATGTGGTTCTCTGCTTGATATACACTTCTACTTTACTAGAGAAGTGTGTCTAGTTAATTGAGTATGTCATGCCATAGTCTACTCCCTCTTTCTGAGAGAAACCACGAACCTTGATTTGTATCCCTTGATATTGCCATCTGTTGCGTACTTGATCTTGTAGATCCACATGGAAGACACTATGGGATTCCCTTCAGGTCTCTAAACCACATCTTAGACATAATTCCCCATGATGAACTTGTACCATTTATACTTGGCTACTTCTTCACAGCTGGAAGGATCTGCATCAATGATGTCACTCAACAATGCCACATAACTAGAGTGTATCCAAGGTCTCTTACTTTTGTTGGAAGTCTCGTCATACTTTTCTTCATCTTGAATTATCTCTTCTGCCTAAGATGGTCTTCATCTCTCGAGGTGGATCTACCACTCTCTTTAGGTCATATCATGATTCTTGTATTCTTCTAAAGCTCTTTCTTTTGTCAAAGTGCCTCTGACCCTGGGATCCTCAGGTTGATCTTCACGTATGTTTATTTGAGTGAATATTATAACTGAAATGACATCACTTGTTCTTCGAAACAAGTCTCATCCTTATTTTCTTGTAGGTGATTGTTCACAATATTTCCTACAATTCAAATAAATTAGTTGCATGGTTAGAAACATTTCATAATCTTTAAGACATATTCATAATGACAAATTCTTACACATAAAGATATAATCATGCAACTATTTTAGCCAATACAACATTCATTCATTTCCCGTATACACATGGAATCTTTCTAGATGCCTTCCATCTCTACCATAGCATTATTGAGATTGTGCAATAATCCCAATGTGTCAACGAAGAGGTTTCATTCTAGATAAGTAGAAATGGAATGTTGTCTAGCACCATAGGCCACTTACCCATCACATGCATGTTAGTAGTATATTGTTCATTAATGCAAACATTCTATCATGCATGATACATTTCCTTTAACATAGATAGGTACACAACTAAACAATGTTATTTAAGCAACTAGATATACAGGAAGTGACAATTCAAATACTTATCTTTATTTTTTTGGCGGGTGGATTCCTTTTGGATAAGAATAATTGGACCCTTCTACTTCATCATCTGATTCTAGGAACCTGTCTTTGTTTGTTTGATGGGTCGACTCCTTCTTGATCCTTATGTCCTTGCAAAATAACTGGATCCTTCTACTTCCTCATCTGATTATGGGAACCTGTGTACTGGTTCTGAGCGTCACTAATTGCATTCCTTATTATCCAAATATTGAGATTGATAAGAGTATGAAATTTGTCTTCACCAATAGAATTCATATTCCTCATCACTTGAGGAATCTTACTTTTATTCTCTAATTCTTTTATTAGATGGTTCATCATATTTAGCGGTGTGAGCATGATGTCTTTTCTTGTCTAACTTCTTGTTGGAGGAGACTCTATTTCTAGGACAATTTATGGAGTAGTGTCCCTTCTCATCACAAGTGTAGCATCAAATGTTTGTAAGGATCTCTTCTGAATTCCTTTTGTCTTCTATTGTGATGATGGTCCTCCTTTTTTCTTTGATTTCTTATTGGATTGAACTGTGAGAGCTTGAACTTCAGTTGCTCCCATCTTCTCTTGTTATGAGTCAAGTTTCTTCTTGTGTGCATTATTCCCGTAGTCTACTGAAAGAGATCATATTAGTTCTTGCACATATTCCTTGAATGAATGAATATCATGATATTTGGATGCCATTTAGGGTGGTCATAATAATATCTCCTTCTTCCACAGTCTCTTTGATTGCTTTAAGTTGTTCCTTTATTTGAGCAACCCTTGTGAAGAGAGACTGCACGGTCTCTGAGTTCTGTAGCTTCACATTCTTTAGTTGGTTCCTCAATGTCATATTTTTGTTGATATTCTTTCCTTCATATAGGCTGGTCATTGTAACGAACATATCCTTGGGATTCTACAAGGATGATACATGTGAGATCCAGCGGAGACATAATTAATCCTCTTGGCTTTGACTAAGTCCTTCTTGTGCTTTGTCCTCATCTCCCTCTGGATCTCCAGCTTTTTCTTTAACATAGTTCTCTAGGTCATGCTTCTTCAAGTATGAGAGGAACTCTATACTTTCATGCTTAGGATTTATCAACTCCTTCAATATTGTCCCCAAGCTTGGTATTGTTTATCATCATGATAAAATTGAGAACCTCAAATGGGAATAGAAAGGATAGAATTTGCCAATGATATTGCTTTAACTTTATGCTTGCTTTAAAGATTTTTTGGAAGAACGCTTCTGGTGGACCTAGGATTTGACAAAGAAACCCATATATACATATATATATGTATACATATATACATATATATATGTATACATGTATATGTATATATGTATACATGTATATATATGTATATACATGTATATACATGTATATATATATGTATATACATATATATACATGTATACATATGT
>LPNX010335439.1:872674-908657 GCA_001517045.1 Pseudotsuga menziesii | reverse complement strand
ATATATATGTATATATATACATATATATATATACATATATATGTATATATATACATACATATATATACATATATATGTATATATATATATATATATATGTATATATATGTATATATATGTATATACATATACATATGTATATATATGTATATATATGTATATACATATACATATATATATGTATATATATATATATACATATATGTATATATATGTATATATGTATATATATTTATATATATGTGTGTGTACATATAAATGCGCACACACACACACACACATGATACATATATCTTTTATGTTGTGGTTCACAAACCCCCTAGTGGGGCTGCTATGTCCATAAGAAGAAATCACAAGGGGCACACCTGAAGGGGCCTCACCCTGTTTACTCTAATTATGAAGCTAATTCGATGGGTACATAAAGTGAGGCCCATTTCATGTTTTTGTACATGTTGTTGAATAAATTCAATCATAAGTTTGTTATTAGGCATTAATGATGGTGTGTTCTCTTCTATGAGAAAAATATTTTTCATAGGGTAAAATCATTGCCATGGATTTATACAAGTAACCCAATAAGAAATCGACCTCATGGGGATAAAATGTAGTGCATAATGCCTACAATACAACTTAGTAAGCAAGTGATCTAATGGAGGAAGAAATGTTCCCTATATTGATTAAGAATGTAGCCTCCAATACAAGCACTCAAAGTGTTTGAATAAATGCTTCCACCTGTTAAAGTATTGTAACTTCGGAAGATATTCTATTGTACTCTTATTGTATTCTCCTTCTGAGATGTTATTCCTTCATTCAGATATGTCCTTGATGTAATTGGTCATGTAAAATTCATGAGGTAAACCCTCTATTGTAAGTCGGTGCAATAGTACCCACAAAAGTAATATATAAAATGTATGTGAGTCTCCCTACGTAGGTCATCCATAATTAGGGAACCTTGTCGACCTTGTTAGTTATTTGAGTCACTTACCTAATGAATATAAATAGGTGAGGCACCTCTCTCATTCTTACAGACCTTACACATAACCATTGCGCAAGAGAGAGAGAGAGAGAGAGAGAGAGAGAGAGAGAGAGAGAGAGAGAGTCTACTATGGAGGATGAGAAACTCTTCTTGTTGCTAGGGTTTTACACTGTACTTGGTTGAATTCTATACTGAGGAAGTTTTGTGGGGTTTTCTCCCTTGTGGTTTACCCAAGGAAAATGTTTGTGTTCTCTTGTATTGTACTTGTCTTTGTTTCAGTGATCCCTTGCTTATGGTTATGATGCTAAATGTTTTAGATCTTGTATAACCATTAAAAATCTAACATGGTATCAGAGCTACCCTGAAAGAAGTCTTGTGCAACCGAAACATTGCTACAACTACAACTACTATAGATTAGGGTTTCATGATTGAAAACCCCTAGAAGGCAAAAACTAGTCATATTGGCATTTTCACTATAACTCAAGTTTGGCAAAGTCTTAGGAGCTGAAACTTTGACAGGACAAAGATGATATCTTGTTGTACCTTTTGTGAAAGTTTCTATTAGAGTCATTATCCAACCCACACATGTTTATTTGGTAAATTTCGCCTAATTATCCACTAATCCTAAGTTATTAACTTGAATTAGTGACATCAACATGAACTAGATCATCCTCCATCAATCAGGGAGGCCAACTAAGTCTTCTCCTTCAATTAGGGAGATTAACTGAGCCTCCTCCTTCAATCAAGGAGAAAATATGGGTTGATCTACATGACCTAACACCCAAAATCAGTTAACTGGTGGTTATTCCAACAACTTTAAGTTAAACTATAGTTGTAAATGCACCTCCATCACTATTTTGTCTATTTTTGGCAATTCCCAGTTAACTATAGTGATCTAAGTCACCTCCAACAACTTTTGGTGACTCAGTTCAGTTAAGTTCACTTCATGGGAGCTAACTTAAGTCAGATATGCACCCCCACCCACTGATTGACAAGGAGTTGAGTTCTATTCAGTTAAACTCAGTCATTTACTACTCTGATTCAGTTAGAGCCGATTATTGATTGTGATTAGTGGTTAACTGATGTGTTTAGTGTGGCTAACTGACATCTAATCCACTCTCATGTGTGAAATTCAAATGACCTCATTAGGATTCAAATTATCTTGCTATTAATGCAAGTGTATGACATTGTATTACTACTTCTGATTGATTATTGATAATATACACCTGCAACCTCTAATTGCAACATTGTTATGTCATTTTGTGTGTAAATTGTCTTGAATCTTCTGTAAGATTGTGCTTTAGTCCTCATATTATTGTGACTGAATTTTAATATGGTATCAGATCCATGGCTGGACAAGGCTCTTCTTCTCTAATAAGATTTCTTGAAGGATCTAGCATGCAATTTGAGCAAAAATCTCAAAACTTCTAGATCTGCACCAGAAGTGACAAGTTTACCACATAAGTCCTAAGCAAAGGAATTGTTGATCAAGCTAACTTGATTGACTAATATGGGTGTGATGAAAACTTGAAAAGTGCAGGTTGTCCGACATTACGGTGCCATGTTTTGTGTTTTTGCAGGTCTTTCACTGCATTCGCTACCTCGGCTTCATGGATTCTTCTGTGAAACTTCTTACTCCCTTTAGTTACCACCATTGGAAGGAGGACATGGAGATTCAACTTTGCTCCAAAGGACTCTACAGATTCACAATGGAAACAAAAGTAGATCCAAATCATGTTGTTGATAAGCCAAAGTAGTAGAATAAGCTTGATGAAGCTTATGGATTTTTGTGCCTATCTATTTCTAGAGATCTTCTCTTCCACATCACAGGATTGAAGACTCCGAAGGAGATTTGGGATAAACTTGCTTCCCTATTTCATAAGCAAGATGATTTGAGGATCTATCAGCTAGAGAATGAGCTAATTTCTGTAAACCCAAGAAACTGCTAAACCATGAATGATTTCTTCACCAAATTCAAGCATATGGTGCTCCAGTTGAAGCAATGCAAATTTGAGGAGGATGATCAACTCATCCTAGTCATCCTCTCAAAGCTTGGTCCATATTTTTTCAGTCTTTGTGCCAACATTCCATATTGGGAAGCTCACAATCCCAAATTGGAAAATACCATCCCTTAATCCATTCATTGAGTCTCTCACAAACGAGCATGACAAGCTTGTCTAGATGGGGATCATCAGGTCTTCTAAGGACCAAGCTCTGTTTGTTGGGGGACCCAAGGCTACGAATGGAAAATGTAAGTAGAAGAACCATAAGACTATATTTGATGCTCCAAATCCAAAGGAGAAACCTCAGCAACCTTATGATCCCTCAAGCTCAAGAAAGAATAAGAACAAAGGAAAGGAAGGCAAAGAGAAGGTCAAATTTTCCTATTGCGAGAAAGGCTTTCACACTAAAATATCCTGCATGAAGAAGTAACTTGATGCTATGACTCTTGTCCTTGAGAAGAACAACATCAATCTTCCGGAGGGTACAAGGAAGAGAGAAAACCATGATCAGAACATCCAGTGAAAAAGAGGACATGCCCTCATGGAAAATGTTTCAAAGCCTAGATCTCTCCTCATAAACTCTGGTGCTTCAAACTATATGGTGGCAAGCAAAGATTCTTTTTCATTTCTGGAATCCGACAGCAGCATTCCCATCCACATGGGAGATGATTCTCAGATCATTTCGAAAGACAAAGGTACTGTAAACTTGAACATGGCAGCTTCTATGATGTTATGTATGTACCCTCCTTGTCCCCAAATCAGTTGATTGTATATCAAATGACACACACAGGAGTATCCAAGAGAGTCACTTTCATCCCGAATGATGTTGATATCTTAGATATTGCATCCGAAAAACTCATTGCAACAGGTATAGCGAATGATTCTGCTAAGACCTGTGAGTTTTCCAAGTTTGTGTCGGATGGAAAGCCCACTGCTCTTCTGACTCATGGGAATGAGTTCAGCCGACTGTGGCATAAAATATTTGGACATTTGAACTTCAAATACTTGCATCAACTCAAAAACATTCCATTGTGGAAGGTCTCCCAACCATCAAAACCTCCAGTGGAATTTGCAAAGGTTGCATTGTCGGCAAACACCCTGAGCACAAATTTGATTGGGGAAAGGCAAGCCCTGCAACAAGTATTTTGGGGATGATCCACTCTGAAATCAGTAGAATTATGCCTACAACCTCCATGAGTGGTTCAAGGTATGTTTTCAGCTTTATTGATGACTTCTCTAGATTCACTTGGGTTTTCTTCCTAAAGAAAAAATCTGAAGTTCTTGAAAGATTCAGTAAATACAAGGCATCTGTTGAGAATGCCTCCGGGAGGAAGATAAACTATCTCAAATCCGATAATGGAAGGAGATTATATCAAGTCTGAGCTGCTGCAAATATGTGCTAAATATGGGATCCAAATCTAGCACTCCATTCCCTACACACCCAACAGAATGGTGTAGCAGAAAGGAAAAAACGGGCCCTCAAAGGGATGACTACTTGCATGCTGGAAGCTAAAGGTTTGGATGCAAATATTTGGGCTGAGGTAATGAATGTTGCTGCCTACATTCAGAACAAGGTACCTCACTCTTCTATGAAAGGAAAAAATCCTTTCGAAGCATACTTTGGGCACAAACCAGATGTGTCCAATTTGAGAGTTTTTGGGTGCACTGCTTGGGCCCGAATTCCACTTGACAAGAGGAAGGCTTCGCAACCGCAGAGAATTGAGTGTGTCTTGATTGGGTATCCAAAGGAATAAAAGGGATACAAACTTTTGAATATCATAACCAACAGATATTCATTGAGAGAAGTGTTCGCTTTGGAGAGCCTCTCCAAGAGGTGAAACTAGTCGAGGAAGTAACTGCTGAAAATTCCTTCCGTTCTACCAATGATTCTGGCGATGAAAATGGGAGTGTAAGCTCTGATTTTTAAGATCTGGTATATAATATCAGTGAAAAAATATATCAAGTTCTGAATCATATTCAAAATTTCCCACTCACCTTCCAAAGTGGGCGGAAAAAACGCTCTCATTCGTCGGGTTAAACATTGGAAATCCCATTGATCCAAGGAGAACCCGACATGATTTTCAAAGAGAAGGCATTGCTCTTTCTTGCAATGATTCCTTAATATCTGAGACATGATGATTAGTTCTGATCCCAATTCCTACTACCATGCTCGAAAATATTTGATATGGCAAGTTGCAATGGATGAATAGTTCAATTCTCTTCGGAAAAATGCAACCTGGGATCTAGTTTCCCTTCCATCTGGGAGGAAACTTGTTAAATGCAAGTGGGAAAATTAGAAAAAGGTTGCTACAGATGGCTCAAAATGAAATTATAAATCACGATTGGTTTCAAAAGGATTATCCCAAGTCCAAGGAGTGGACTACCATAAGACGTTTGCACCAGTGGAAAAGATGGATTCCGTAAGGCTAGTTTTGGCCATTGCCGCATCTAAGCACTGCAAGGTGCATCACATGGATGTCAATAGTGATTTTCTCCATGGAGACCTACAAGAAGAAATAGATATGAAGCATCTAGAAGGATATACATCAGATGCATCATTGGTTTGTAAGTTTTCGAAATCTTTATATGGGTTGAAATAAGCCCCAAGATCTTGGTATGCCAAAATGGATGCCTTTATGCTTTCACAAAAATTTGAGAGTGCAAATATGATCCAAATGTATATTTTCAGTAGTATGCAGGTAATATTCTGATCATAGTATTGTATGTGGATGATATTTTGATAACAAGAAGCACACTTGCTTCGATTTCCTTTATAAAAACTGCTCTTCATGATGCTTTTGAAATGAGTGATCTAGGCATGCTGAGACAATTTCTCGGGATGGAAATCACTCAAGACTATTATGGGATAATGATGACTTAGTAAAAATATGGTTCAAGCCTATTAATTAAGTTTAACATGGCTGATTGTAAGGCTGCACCATTTCCTTTCCTTTAAGGAATCAGTCTTGAAGAGGGAAAATCAACTCCACCCATGGATTCCAATATTTATCGCTAGTTGATCAGAAGTTTGCTATACTTGACACATTCAAGGACTCACATTTGTTATGCCATGAATGTTGTATCAAGGTATATGAAGCACCCTCATGAGCTCCATTGGAAGGCATCCAAGAGGATCCTTCAGTACATTCAGGGCACTAGATCCTACGACATTCATTATGCTATAGATTCTGAGCTAGATTTGGTCGGTTTTATAGATTTCAATTGCGTAGGGGATAGCATAGATCGGAAGTACACTTTCACCTATGTGTTTATATTTGGTGGTGGTCCTATTTGCTGGTATAGCAAAAAGCAAGCTACCATTTCCCATTCTTGAGCAGAGACAAAGTACAGGGGAGCTGTTAATGCTTGCATCTAGGCAGTTTGGCTGCAAGGCATTTTGTCCGAGTTTGAGATTGGTAGTGCTTCATCCACTATCCTATTTTGTCACAACCAAAGTGCTATCAAAATATCAACAGACACAGTTCAACGGTAGAGGACCAAACATATTGAGATCCATATGCACTACATTAGGTATTTGGTGCATGATAGGACAATTGTTCTGCAAAGCTGCCCCACAGATGAGCATATTGCGTATATTTTCACCTAGAAATTTACTAATAAAAAGTTCACTTACCTCCGTTCACTGTTGGGGGTGAGTTCATCAGGGTGAAGACAATTACTTCTTTAGTGTTAGCTTGAGGGGGGGTTTTGTTCCCACAGGGTCTTCCTCTTTTCCTCACTTAGAATTAGTTTTGATCATTTTAGAGTTACTTTTTGTACAGGGTGACCTATGGCCTTTGTTGCCAAGGCGATAACATTTTTTTACTCCTCCACGTGAGTATAGCTTAAGGGGGGGTGTTGGAGTCATTATCCAACCCACACATGTTTATTTGGTCAATTTGACCTAATTATCCACTAATCCTAGGTTATTGACTCGAACTGGTGACATCAGCATCATCTAGATCATCTTCCTTCAATCAGGGAGGCCAACTAAGTCTTCTCCTTCAATCAGGGAGACTAACTGAGCTACCTCCTTCAATTAAGGAGCAAATATGGGTTGATCTGCATGACCTAAGCACCCCAAATTAGTTAACTGGTGGTTATTTCACCAACTTTCAGTTAAACTGCAGCTATAAAAGCACCTCCATCACTATTTTGACTTTTTTTGGCAATTCCCAGTTAACTAGAGTGATCTAAGGCGCCTCCAACAACTTTTGGTGACTTGGTTTAGTTAAGTTCACTTCATCAGAGCTAACTTGAGTCAAATATGCGCCCCCACCTACTGATTGACATGCAGTTTCGTTCAATTCAATTAGACTCGGTCATTTATTGCTCTGATTCAGTTATAGTCAATTATTGATTGCGATTAGTGGTTAACTAATGTGTTTAGTGTGGCTAACTGATAGTTAATCCACTCTCATGTGTGCAATTCGAATGACCTCCTTGGGATTTGAATTGTCTTGCTATTCATGCGAGTGTATGACATTGTATCACTACTTCTAATTGATTATTGATAATATACAATTGCAACCTCTAATTGCAGCACCATTATGTCATTTTCTGTGTAAATTATCTTGAATCTTTTGTAAGATTGTGCTTTAGTCATCAGATTACTGTCACTGAATTTTCATAGTTTCAACCTCAAATTCGCTATAATCTTGGAGATATGATTCCTCCAACATAGGGTTCCTTCCTCTCCCGGAATTCAGCCTTAAATAGATGACCTAGGGAGAATTGCTATATCTCGGGCTAGGATGGTCCAAATGAAATTTCGCAAGACATGTAGAGAGGGAATGACCTGTAGTTTCTGTGGTCAAAGTTTTAGACCCCAAAGGTGAACTAGTGACACATGGAAGTCTATACAAGTTCGTTATGTTGAACAGTCCTAAAATAAGTCACCTTGGGAAACTTCATATAAGTCCCACTTGGTGAATCCAATTATGCTCTAACCTATGGGTTAGAAAGAAGATAGACTAGGCTACTGGAGTACGAAGTTTCAAACCTTGAGGAGTTGAAATGTCGAAGCTATAGCAGAAACAAGATCCATCAATTTTACAGAAGAAGCTGTAGAAAAATTAGGGCTTCATGTTTCGGGCACTTCCCTCCACTAATTAGTTGAAGAAGGATGACCATCAAACTTTCCTTAGGAGGGCGCATCTTTCTATGTAAGAAGTTTCTCATTTTGTGGACTTTCAATTTTTGACCTAACACTAATGCCAAAGAAAACTAGGGCATCAAATATCTTGTAGTTTTGTCTATAGTTTTGGGAAAATAAGTATGTTGCTTATATCACCTTGAGGTGGCACATATTTCTATCCAATCGGATTTGAAATAACCTAAGTTGAAAAATTAGGGTTTCTCTGTCAAACCCTAGGTCCACCAGAAGCAGTCTTCCAAAAGAACCTTCCAGCAAGCATCAAGTTGAAGAAATCTCTCTCGTAAGTTATATCCTCTCTATTTCCATTTGAGGTTCTCACTTTTATCATGATGACAAACAATACCAAGATTGAGGACAAGCTTGAAAGAGTTGATAACTTCTAAGCATGGAAGTATAGAGTACTTCTCATACTTGAAGAAGCATGACATGGAGAACTATGTAAAAGAGGAAGTTGTTGTTCCAAACGGAGATGAAGTCAAAGAAAAGCAAAAGAAGGACCTAGTCAAAGAAAGATGAGTATTATCGTCTCCATTGGATCTCACAAGTATCATCCTTGAAGAATCCTAGGGATATGATCAATACAATGAAAAACTTGTATGAAGATGACCTTAAGAACTCAAATCGAGGATGTGAAGGTGCAATGTCAGAAAACATTCAATGTTACTTCACAAGGATATATCACCACAGGGAGCAATTAGAAGCCATTTGAGACAATGTCAAAGAAGTAGAAGCACATATTACAATTTTGAATGGTCTTCCAAGTTCAGTCAAGAGAGTTATTCTAGTAGGAAGATCGCCTATGGAGGAATTCACGTAAGAAGAGGATTTATTGATGGCAAAAGAAGAAGAGATGGCAATCAAGCCCTAACAACTCATGCAAAGCAGAGAAAGAACAAGAAGGAAGAACATTCCCGCCAAGAATAGAAGGACATCTCAGAACTCAATAGTTCAGTTGTGATGAGAAAGGACACTTTGCGAAAGAATGTCCCAAGAAGGAAGAATGGAAGGATGATATGATCTAGAAGTACCAGTCGATCATACAGAATGATGTTTGGATATGAGTTCAAGACATGAAAGGAAGTTTTGTAAATTCTTCTAAGTAGATCTATAAGATCAAGTATACAACAGATCGAAGTATCAAAAGATGCAAAGCAAGGTTCATGGTTTCTATCAGCAAGAGAGTCGATTATGGCAAGACACTGCCCTAGGGGCTAGCGTACACCTCTTCCGTGGAGGATATTAAACTAAACAGTTGGTGTAATCAAAGTAGAAGAACAGATCAAGCAACCCATATGGTTTGAGACTCTCTACGGAGAACCACCTATGCACAAAAGGATTCGTACAAGCTCATGGGATAAGCACATACATGGAGATCCCAACCTTTGAATATAAAACCTACAAAGGACGAGAAGCTCATAGATGGGTGCAAGAGAAAACTTACAACAAAGTTCGAGATGCAAGATCTTGATATTTAGTGACCTCGACAGGCGACATAGATGGATACAAAGAAGAATAGTAGCAGAGGAGGCTACATGCCACTCTAATGTCCTAATGCAGATGCAGAGCGAGGATGGTGCTCCACCTCAGAGGGAGTGACTACGGTAGATCTCAAAGTTCGAGAATCTTGACATGATTCTTGGGATTAGGGGTATGAAGAAATCCATAGGACATTTTAATTATCTAAGTAAAATATGCAGAGCAAATGGAGATATGATGACTTTAATTGAGTTGGTAGTGCTACAAATAGAAAGATCACTCCAACATATTATAGAAAGCGGAGTGTTTCTCTCATTGCAACCAGGGATGAATATATTGTAGTTGAGAAGAAAGAAAGTAAATATTGCTCAAGTAATGAGGAATATGACCCAGAAGAATTATACCGATGAATATGAAGATTATAGTTTTATCCCTTTCATCATCGGATAGGAAGGGATGCACTAGTATGACACACATACATAGTTCTATGTGATATGTGGTGCAAGAAGACTTACTCAGTGTTTTCGATCATGAAGAAGATAGGAAAAGGTCCTGATAATTAGACGATGAAGTTGAACACATTGGCAGAGACTCCAGTAATTAAAGAAGAAAGAGTTCAAGATGGAGTCTACCAAACAAACAAAATACAAGTAGTTGAATTGTCATTTCCTATATATCAGCTAGTTGTTCAAGATGTGTACATAGATATGTTTATAGATACATGAAATGTATTGTACATTTAGAATATTTGTAGTTTACTACTAATATGCAGGTGATGGGTAAGTGGCTTATGTTGTTGTACAACATTCCATTGCTACTTATCTAGAATGAAACCTCCTTGCTAACATAATGTCTTGGCAAGACGGAAGGCATATAGAAAGTTATCGTATGTATACATGATATAGATGATTGTTGCATTAATGAAAATAGTTGCATGATTATATGACGTATATCTTTATGCATAATAATCTTTCATTATGAATGTGTTATGCAATGTTTTTAATCATACAACTATATTTGACTTATACAAAGGATTGTATGCAATCACCTACAAGAGAAGAAATGACGAAGTTGCGGATGTACAGGAGAAGAATGATGCAGTTATAGATGCACAAAAGAAGAAGGATGCAAGTTGTGAATGTACGATGCAGTTGCGTATGTACAAGAAGAGAATATCAAAGAACAAGTTGCAGAAGGGAGTTGTAAAGCTTAACTATGTTCCTACAAAGAAACATGTGGCAAATGTGTTGACTAAGCCTCTGTCTTGTGTAAAGTTTGAATAATTTCAAGACAAGCTTGGCGTAGTATGAAAGGACCTCTCTCGAAAGAGGGAGTGATGGTAGACGGTAGAAGGATGCAATGGTGGTAGCTCAATCTAGGGTAGGGTAAGTCTGGTTATGCTTGTTGGCCCAAAAGGGTTCGTAAGTAAGAAGAGTCCTGTTGATCCTAGGGGATTAGTATGTATGGCTAGACCAATTTAACCCAAGTGGGTTAGTAATCTAGAACAAGACTTGTCGGTCCCTAGGAATATCCAGTTGTCTAACTAGGATTGTTGACTTGAAAGGTTTAGTAAGTTAGAAAAAATTCCTAGATGGATCTACTAGAGAACTCACCGTGCTGTTGCTCCAAGATGGTAAGAGGGAAAGAAGTGGTTGGGATATCTGGTTAGGCTTGTTTATATAGGATGGTTAGTAAGCCAAACAAGGCTTGTTTTGTCTCCAAGGAGATCAATTTGTCTGAATAGGCTTATCAGCCCAAAAGGGTTAGTAAGTCAGACAAGATGTTGTTGTAAATGGTTTCAGTATTTCCATACTGATGTTGTTGAGATAGTTTCAATATTCACATACTAATATGACAGATTCAATATTCTCATACTGATGTTGATCTGGCAATTTTAATATCTTCATACTGATATTGATGTGGCAAGCTCAATATTTCATACTGATGTTGATGTGGCAGGTTGAGTAATTCTATATTGATGTTGATAAGATAGTTTCAGTATTTCTATATTGATGATGATGAGATAGTTTAGTATTTCTATACTGATATTGATGATGATGTTGCTTTAGCATTTGTATGTTGATATTTATGATGTGGTCGTGGTCCCAACACCTTGTGTTGATGATCTTGGTGTGGTTGTGATGCCAACGCCCTGTTCTGATAATGTTGATGTGGTTGAAGTCACAACACTTTGTGTTGATGATGATGTTGTTGTTTCAACATTTTTATGTTGTTGATGATGATGATGTTCCCAACATCTCTATATTGATAATGCAGATGATGATATAACATTTATTGACGATGTTGCTTTAGCACTAACATGCTAATGATGTTGTTGTTATTTCAGTATTTACATACTGATGATGCAGATGATGATGTTTTAGTATTTACATGCTGATGATGTAGATGATGATGTTTCAATATTTACATACTGATGTTGCAGATGATGTTTCAATATCCACACATTGATGTTGAAGAAGAAGATTCAGCATTCACATACTAATGTGGAAGAAGAAGATTCCATATTTACATACTGATGTTACAGAAGAAGGTTTAGTATTTAGAAGACGATTCAGTATTCACATACTAATATGGCAGAAGATGATTCAATATCCACATACTGATACTGCAGAAGATGATTAAGTATCCACATACTAATGTTGCAGAAGATGATCCAGTACACATAGAAGATGATTCAGTATCCACATACTAATTTTGCAGAAGATGATTCATTATACACGTACTGATGTTACAGAAGATGATTTAGTATTTACATATTGAGATTGCAGAAGATGATCCAGTATTGTCACATACCCCAATTTTGCAAAAACAATTTTATATTATTTGAGGAACAATATGTTAAATTTTATGCTAAGTTGTAATTGATGACCCAATAGGGTCAAGGATATTTAATGTAAATTCTGAATATTTTATTTATAAATAAATAAAGGAGGAGACAACAGCTTAGGAGAGCTGTTAAAAGGGTGATTACTGGTCAAATTGGTGGAGGAGACTGGGTGGAGAGCAAACTGACATGTGGCAACCTCCCTACATTTGTGGTCATGATTCCCCAAGAAAGTGGAATCAGAGCAGGTGGCTCAATTAATGAAAACTGACCCAAAAGACCTAGGCAATCTTTATAAAAATTCCCATTGAAGAGACCTGAGGCTGCTCATTCTAGAGAAGTGATCATTCAGGTTGAATGAATGTACTTCAGAGAAATTCAATGGAAGGGAAATTTGGAAAGTGCTTGAGGGGATAACTGTTGATTGATCTAGTGCAGCTTTTAAGTTGAAGAGCATACTACTGAGAGCAAAGTATTTTACTGAAGTATTGAACTAGTCAGTTGACAGAGGGTTCTACTGTTTGCATTCTCCACCAGTTCTTAGCCAAGAAGACCAAGAACATGCTCGAGGTTCCTGAGGAAGCATTGTTTGAGCGCTCTCCAGGAGATTGGTAGGGAGGAACGACCTCCTAAAGCTGTTGTTGTATGTCCTCAACAGGTTCTATGTTATTTTATTTTACTGTGTTAATTAAATAAATCTTAGTTTAACTGCTATATGAATGATAACAGTTCAGTTTGTGAAATGTAGACTTAGTATTCTTATTAGATTATTATAGAAATGAAATGGATTTAGAGAATAATGTGTTAGAATGTAAACAATTTTCTAAATTGTGTTTTTCCACACCTGGAAACCAGGTCGTACTCTAGCACAGGTAGAATGCTTTAAGTAGATAAGAGAATGAAAATAGTAAGTAGGATTGTGTATCTGTAAATAGCAGAGTAAATTATTTCAATGTTTAAAATATTATGAAGGAAAAACAGTGTTATGATTTATTGTGTTTACTGTCTTTACTTAGTATAACTAAATAATGCAGAAAAGAAACAATAAATTACATTAGAGTTACAGTAATAGTATACAGTTAAGTATATAAACAAGCTATTAACCACACAGTTTATCTTTTAAAAATATCAATTAAATCTTAAACTATTACTTAATATAAACCAGATTAGGGTTATGTTATAAACTCTTAATTTATAAAAAGTAAACAGAGTTACAGAGTTTACCTTCTATCCTTTAGAGAACTCAGAATAAATTCTATGTACAGAATAGTAAATAAAAACAAATGTAAATATAAACAATAAATAATATAAAAACTAAGAATTTACATATTTAGAAACTACTTTATATTTACCAAACAGGCTTATAACCTGTGAAGGAGGAACCTCAGGTTCGAAACCCTAACTTCTAACTTATCTATTTATAAATTAAATAATTTAAGTTTTAATCCATTTACATTAATAAATATATAAATAAATTACAACATATACCTTATACTGTTTACAATCTTTTCTTAAGACAAATATCTTTTATAAAGAAGCAAGATAAGTTTACAGTTAACAGGTTAATATACCACCACACACCTGTAATAGCCAAACCTAAGTAATAAGAAGCAGAGCTAAGTAATTATTAATTGTAGAACATATTTAGAAGAGGGTTTCATTTCCAGTAAACCCTAGCTATTATATTTTGGACAAGTTAGTATAAATTATAAATTTTGCATTACGACTAATCTACAGTCCTCACATTAACAATAATTATTTACAAAAGATATCTTAAACTGTAATTTTCTTCACTAACAGTTGAAGAAGGAAAAACCCTAATTACACAAAATCATAATTTACAAGATTACAAAACCATTGCAAAAACGAGACAAAGCTCCAAGTTAAAATCCTTCTTAAAAACCAATTGTATTACATTGACAGGCCGTAAGGCTAAAAACTTAACCAAAATACATCACACAGCTCAAGGCCAGTGTTACCGAGCATCGTAGCAAGGGTTGTAAATATAAACTGGAAAACAACTTATTAAAACCTCCTATCTAACAAAGAGACCGAACATGCTTCCAAGCACCGAGTTCTCCTTCAACAAACCCTCAATACAAGTAGGGAAAAACCCATTTTGAACTTAGGGCTTACCAGTTAGGGCCACGAGCCACTGAAGTCGGTCGTCATTTTTCTTCCACCGAAGCTTGGAACTGTCATGGGTTCCTGTACAAGCATATTACCGAGCATCAGTTCAAGGCTCAGTTTAAAAATATAAAAACCCTAACTGTGTTAATAATTTGACAGAGAGTCTCCATAATAAAAACCAAGTTATCTTACCTACAATTAGAAGAGTTGTCGAGCAACGAAGAGACTATCACCGGTTTCGCAATTTACACGCAGGAGTTTCCAAACCCAATGCCGACCGCGGATCAAAAACAGTGACAAAGAAGCTTGAGCTTCACAAAGTCGTGACAAGCCACGAGAAGAACAGGACTGGGCTATGGATAGGCCGAGAGCCAAACACAGAAACTAGTAAACACTCGTGTTGTAAGGTTCACAACCACGAAGGTTTGCAATCAAAGTCTGAGTCTTAGAAACTACAACAACATCAAACAAAAGCTTTGGAGCAAGCAAGCAGAGGAACGATCTCTCATGGTAGCTATGGAAACTACACAAAGCAGCCCGCAGGCCAACGAAAACTTCGGAGGCAAATGACAAAGCTAATAGGGTTTCCAAGTCTTTTAAATCACCAATGTATGGACAGGAGATGACCACATGCCCTTCAATTCTTTTAACCATGCAAGGGTCGAGTCTATAGTCCATCTGCATTCAATGATCAAATTATTGTTGCAATAATCAATAAACAATTATGAAAATAACTATTGAAATGGATATACATATATTCATAAATGGAAACATAAACTATATTCATTAGTATCAACGCCTGTGATGATTGATTAACAATGATTTCTTGTCGTTGACCATAGAGTTGGGTCATGAAAACCTTGCCATGGTAATATCCCAAAGTCGACCATAGCATAAACTATTCCAATAACAATTCGTTTGAAACCTTGCAAAACGACTTAAAATATTTACATATTATTGAAGCTTAAACGATATTATTTTGCAATCGATGGTTTAAAGACAGTAGATTTGCTAGTAACTATCATAGGTCATTTGACTATAGAGTAAAATCATTTTTAAAAATGACAATAAACAATGTCAAGGATCAACCTTAGTGTAACCCTTTACAAGTAATGTTTTGTATAATCGACTTGCTAATGACTATAATAATGAACCTTATTATTAGTTACAAAATCAATAGTGCGTAATTGGTTCTAATAGAATATAGGAGTTTTTGTTTTAATGTCTCATTGATATAGACCTTAGAATAAAAGTTCTAGGTTGTAAAATATACCATAGTAGTTAGAATACACTACAACTTATTTTGAGTGAGGCATCTTGGTAATAATAATTTTTCTATGGTATAAACCATGCACAAGGGTTATACATTATAGGAATAACAATGATAATGTGCTTACCTATGATTTAAACTTTATAAAATGGTGGTAGGAAGTATTTTATTTCTAAGACGTTGTATTTAGTTAAAATAACCTAATTTACAATGTCATGGAAATTTCCAGATAGAAGATTTCTACAGGATGCAAGTAACATTGATATTGGCACATTATAGAGTAAGGTGGTATTGTACATAGTTACAATATTACATGTAGCAAGCAATGATTCAAATGCTAAAGTTCATAACTTCATGATTAGCAATCTCACATACTATAACAACTTAATAAAGACCATGGATAGTAGGATAGAGATGAAATGGAAGCAGTTTCTCTATTGGAAATCTTTACTATTGAGATTGATAGGAGTACTTCCATGAATAAGAGACAGTACTTTAAAACATAACAATTGTGAGTTAAGCATGTTAAAATAGAAGTAAATGTATGACAAAGAATACGAGCTTTAAGCTCACAGTAAGTATCTTTTGTTTCGCTAAGCTTGATAAAGATAACAACCCTTATATCTAAACTGTGAATACTGTCTTAGAAACAGAAACTATAGAAGACAAACTACTTTACCTCATCAGAGCTTGTCTGAGAATAATCAGCTTATTTACTAGCATATTAACATGCAAACAGAAATACTTCTTGCTACCTTATGAATTAAACTTCTACTTGATCGATCGTTACCTGTTGAACCTGTAAGAACCAGTAGTCCATCTGCGTTAGCATAAATGGTAAGTAAGCCCAAGTTTTCAAAGATAGATTTCACCTACTTGCCAAAAGTTAACTTATTAGTAAAACTGAAAGAAATCTAAATGCAAGTAAATCTTATATACATTACGGAAATGAAAGTTGTATTAGTTATTGTTTTATGAAACTGATTAATACTAATTGTTAGACTGTTTCATTTTCCGCTATCCGCTAGCAGTTAGTAAACTGCATATTCAACATTTTATGTTATCTTAAAATTTTTAAATTTTTATGAAATTTTGGGGTTATGACAAGTATTCTCATACTGAGATTGATAATGAAGATGCATGATGCTGCTCAAAACTTCCTATGACATATAGAGATTCAACAGTCAGTTGTACATTTGTGATGATGGTTGTTGTTTATGTAGAATACCTTCCTAGTTAAGAGGGAGTGTTAAAGTATTGTAACTTTGAAAGATATTCTATTGTACTCTTATTGTATTATACTTTGTAGATGTTATTCCTCCATTCGAAGATGTCCTTGATGTAATTGGTCATGTAAAATTCATGAGGTAAACCCTTCATTGTAAGTCAGGGCAATAGTACCCACAAAAGTAATATATAAAATGTATTTTGAGTCTCCCTAGGTAGGTCAGCCCTAATTAGAGAACCTGGCCGACCTAGTTAGTTATTTGAGTCACTCACATAATGAATATAAATAGGTGAGGTGCCTCTCTCATTCTTACACACCTTACACTCAAGCATTGTGCAAGAGAGAGAGAGAGAGAAATAGAGAGAGTCTACGATGGAAGATGAGAAACTATTCTTGTTGCTAGGGTTTTACACTGTACTTGGTCGAATTATATACTGAGGAAGTTTTGTGAGGTTTTATCCCTTGTGGTTTCCTTGAGGGAAATCTTTGTGTTCTCTTGTGTTGTTGTACTTGTCTTTCTTTCAATGATCCTTTGCTTATGGTTATGCTGTTATGATGCTAAATGTTTTAGATATTGTATAACCTTTAAAAATATAACACAACCAACCATCATATTTTTGCAAAATATTATGGGCATAAACTTCAATCTTGTGTTTGACTTGCAAATAGTGCATTTCCTTTGCCAACATAACTTTGGATAGGAAATTCCTGTGGGGTCAATTGAAGACATTTTTAGGCATAGAATCTCTTAACCTTGGATGCAATTACCTTTCTTATTGTAAATCATTGTAATAGCAAGCCCTTTGTATGGCTAAATAACTACCCACAAAAACTTCATAGCATTGATGGTTTTAATCTTATGAAAATGTTTATGGTTGAGGGATGAAATCAATTCCATTCATATCCTTTCATTCCTAAATTATTAATTAGAGTAGCACTCGTTTCCTAAATTCATATCTACTGTCACATGCCCCAATTTTGCAAAAAAAAGCAATTTTATATTATTTGATATTATTTGAAGACAATATGTTAAATTTGATGCTAAGTTGTAATTAATGACTCAACAGAGTCAAGGATAGTTAATGTAATTTTGAATATTTTAATTATAAATAAATAAAGGTGGAGACAACAGCTTAGGAGAGCTGTTAAAAGAGTATTTACTGGTCAAATTGGTGGAGGAGACTGGGTGGAGAGCAAACAGACATGTAGCAGCATCCTCAAACCACTTCCAACTGTTGCAGGTGGAAACCTCCCTACATTTGGGGTCATGATCCCCCAAGAAAGTGGGATTAGAGCAGGTGGCTCAATTAATGATAATTGACCCAAAAGACCTAGGCAATCTTTATAAAAATACCCATTGAAGAGAGTTGAGGCTGCTCATTCTAGAGAAGTGATCATTCATGTGAATGTACTTTAGAGAAATTCAATGGAAGGGAATTGTGGAAAGAGTTTGAGGGGTTAACTGCTAAGTGATCTAGTGCAACTGATCTTACTGTTGAGTGCAAAGTGTTTACTGAGTCATTGGACTAGTCTATTGATTGCTTGCTCCACTAGTTCTCAGCCAAGAAGACTAGGAACAGGCTCGGGGGTCCTAAGGAAGTGTTGTTTGAGCGCTCTCCAGGAGTTGGTAGGGAGGAACGGCCTCCTAATGTTGTTGTTGTCCATCCTAATCAGGTTCTTTATTCTTTTGTTTTACTGTGTTAGATAGTTAAATGTGAATTTGATTGTTAAATGAATGTTAAATATTTAGTTGTAAAATGTTAGAGTTATTAATTCTTTAGATTATTGAAGGAATGAATCTAAAATAGATGGAAAATAATTCTAGCCTGTGTTTTTCCATGCCTGGAAGGACCAGACCGTACTCCAGCACAGTCAGAGTTTTTAAAGTAGATGAAGAAAATGTTAAGAGACTGAATAGAATAGATGTGGTTCTGCATTTCATATTAGCAGAGTAAATTATTTCAGTATGCAGGTTATAATTAAAAAGTATAATGACTTGGTTATCTATGTTCTTTGCTTATGTGAATATATTGATAATGAAATAGCAGTAACCTAGTACAGGTAGAAGGATTATTATGTTAAGAAAATATCCGAGTAGAGAATATGTTGTGTGTACAAACAGTAGATTATTTTCTTTTTATTTTGAAATATGCTAGAGGATAAACTGTGTTATGTTATTTATATATTCCTTTAGGTTTATTTAATAACTATTTGCAAATGCAGTAGAAGAATCACAGTCAAGTTGTTTTGTTTATATTCAATTCAGTAAAGAAATAAACTATTAATTATATAGTTTATTTACTAATAATATTAAATAAACTAAGACTAACAGTTACTATTAACTAAGGAGAGTATTATGAAAAGTATTTATTTTATCAAGAAGAAACTTGTTTCAGAATCTATGTTTTATCTTTCAAATAACTCTAGTAAAATTCTTTCTATCATTTCATTAGATAAAAACAATAAGAATACGATAATAACCAGTATAAAAATAAATATATATCTATGTAAAGAATTGTTCCATAACAGGTTTATACCTGCAAGAGTAACTACAGGGTCGAAACCCTATATTAAATTTATTGTTTTAAATAAAAACATTAAGCTATAATCCAATTCCTAGGATTATTTTATTAAAAACAATTAAACTAATAGAAACTATTTACAGTCCATTAAGGACAAATGAAAAAGACAAATGTAATGTTTTACTGGAAATCTTCATATCACACCTGTAACCCTAATTAAAAACAAATTTAACAAGTAACAGAACTTATTAAAAATAAACAGAAAGATTTATTTAACAAGGGTTTCATTCAGGAACAACCCTATCTCGTATTCCTGAGCAAACGAATAAAATTTATAAATTATACCATGACGGAGTGACAGTCTTAATACATTAATAAAAATCTATTATGAAATATATTAAACATTAATAATATTCATTCGTAGTCGAATAGGGTAAAAACACTAAGTACATAGAGTCACAAAAATAGCGTTACTGCAAGCAAGTCTGAGCTTGAAAGAAATCCTTTTAAAAACCCAATGTTTTGCTTGATAGGCCAAAAGGCTATAAACTTAAACACTGTACAAACCCCAGCTCAGGGCCGGAGTACCCATATCGTGGCATGGGTTTTTAATAATCAAAACTAACTTTCTTTTTATCAAACCCTACATCACTGTAAATATCTTTTTAAGTAAGGAAAAGAGCATTTACAAGTCACGGCATTGAGCTGAAGGCACCCTGTTGTAAGAGAGGGTTTAAAACAAAAACAAAACTTATAAACTGAAGACCAACAACCCAAGACTGGGAAAAAACCAAGGCCGTAACTTCTTCCAACTGCAAACATTTCCCCTAAGTTTGTACAAGCAGGGAGAGCCACTTTGTAACCAGGGCTTACCCGTAGACTGAACACCGGTCCAAATGTGAAGCGGTTCCTTCCAAATGATAAGGCAAACCATCACCTGCAAAATGAAAACCAAATCATAATTAAAAAACCTAAATGTAGAATTGTAACTGTAATTTATTTATAGCTTACAACTTCTTAAAAACGATTTGTTACCTGGAGTGTTGATAACCAAGGTCACGAAGAAGGCAGACCAACACCACAAGCAGTGCAGCTCTTGTATTCACCTGAGAAGGAGGCAGTTGGTTCAAATTACTAGCTACATCGACAACTGGAGCAAGAGCAAGCAGTGACAGTGGCCACACCACGACTGCAACACTAAAACTACTAACTGTGTAAACACTACCCTCAAGCACAACAAGGTTTGGCGGCAAGAATCAACTCAATCATGAGCTGTGAACACCACGACTCTCATCCCAAATAACAACACTTCAAAAATGCACAGATAGTGGAGTTGAAGGTGAGCAGCTACAAGCCCTCATGGCCGCAGTGAACCCAACAATGCAGAGACCGAAACCCTTGTTGAACAATGAAAATAGGGTTGCAAGGTAAAGCATCTAAGTCACACAATGCATGGCGAGGAGAGTTCCACGTGCCCACAAATCTATCCACTTCACGGTGGGTTCATTTGTATAGTCTCCACTGCAGCAATTCGAATCATATACATTATGCATGTAATGATAATGTAATTTTTAAATAAGTCAAAATCGTATTATTCCCCATGAAGTCAGCCTTGCTAATGAACGAGTAGTATTCCATCATATAATCTAATGTTTAAACCTTGAATTTATCTTTGGTAAAGAACCAATTTGTTTATTGGAATCAATGCCCTTGTTTCTTAAAGATCATATGACCTTTCTTAATCAAACTTATAAGAAAAAGATCAAGAGATTAATAGAAGTTTTGAGCAAGTTTGTTAATGCCTTTATTGACATTTTCTTATAATCATGAACTATGAATGTAGAAGCTTGGAGAACTAGATTTAAATCAATAAGGTGTATATTGATATAATTAACATTTGACACTAGAATAGCTCCTACTCTTTTAAGTAACCTACAGTACTGGATGTAGGATAGATATCTTATAAGTACATGATCTTGGGTCTCCATAATTTTGCCAAGCTCTAAGCTGAATCGAATCAAGGTTAGGTTAGAATTGGGAGTTTAGGATAGTAAACTATCTAGGATTTAATTGCATCACCTTTACTTATAAGTAAATAGTAGGGTAATGTAAAGTTGTCGCATTATGTTGATCATGAAGAAAAAGGGAAATTCAAGTCACAACTTGACGATATTTATGCAGAGGATCCTTAATACATATAAGCAATGTTAAGCTAATAAATTTGCTACTGAAGCCTAATTAAAAATAGAGCTGAAAGGTACATAGTAAGCTTATGTTCTGAAAGGCTATAGGTCGGTTTCTATAATGATAAGCAACATTTTAATTATTAACATAATAATAGCAATAGACTCTTATGTCAGAGAAAGAGTTATGATACAAAATCATGAGCTCTAATAAGAACTAGAAATAACTTAGAGTAAGGTTAGAAGAAGGTTTTATCTATTATAGTGATCAATCTGTTAAAAGACAAATAGTAGGGCAACGTTAATAACCCTTACGACAAGAAGAATAAGTATTATCATATTTGTAATGAAGTAAAAGAAACATTACTTTACCTTGTAGGACCTTGAGTCTTTTAAGAAAACTTTTACTCTAGCAATACTTTTATGTTAAAAGAAGTATATCTGGTTTAACGCCTTCATAAACTTTTACTGGTTCAAAAATTTACCTGTTCAACGTGTAAAGATCCAGAAATCCAGATACGTTAGCAATCGCTAAGTAAGCCCCAGCTAGAAAGTAACTCCTCACCTACTTAACATTCAAACCATTAGTACAGCTAAATATTTGCATGCAGATTATTCACATCATATATAAAAATTAAAACAACATTAATCTTTATGTGTTAAAGTTAATTATTACTTTTAATTATCTGTTTCATTTCTTCTATTAGCTGCTAGCAGTTATCTAACTCCAACTGTAAACATTTTATGTTGTCTCAAAATTTTAAATTTTTGTGAAAATTTGGGGTTTTGACATCTACCTTTCACTTTGGGAGACTAATTACTCCTAATTGGCAAATACCATCCCTTGATTCCTTCGCAAAGTCTCTAATACACAAACAAGACAAGATGATACAGATGGGAGAGCTTAGAGCCTCTCTGAATCAATATCTCTTGGCTGGTGAGACAAATAATGCGCAAGCAAGGAGGAAGTGGAAAATCAAAGAAAAAAGTAACACTGAATTCAAACCTAGGAAAGAGTTTTATCCAACAGATGAAGCCTCAAGCTCTAAGCAGGACAAACATAAAAAATTTGACAAGGGCAAGTGCTCCTACTGTAAGAAAGGAAACCACACAAAGAAATATTGTATGAAGAAGGCCATATATCATATGTTAAAACTCCTTAAGCAACACAATACTTCCATCCTAGAAGGTGCAAGGAAGGCTGACTCTAGAGACAAGATTGAAGATCACGATGAGAAATGAAATGCACTGAAGGTTGGTTTTTCAAAATCACATGCCTTCCTCATTGATTCAAGAGCCTCCAATTACATGGTTGCATCCAAAGAATCATTCTCTTCATTACAACTTATTGATGGTCTATGTATTCACATGGGAGATGACACTCAAATCCAAGTTTAAGGAACGGGTTCAATCAAGTTAGAGCATAGAGTGTTCAAGAATTTACTCTGTGTGCCCTCCTTATCAACAAATTTGTTGTATGTATACCATATGACTCATTCAGGATCACCAAAGAGAGTGATATTTGGTCTTGAATTAGTAGAGATCCCATATATCACAACTAGGAAGCTTATAGTGAAAGGTGTTGCAAACCATGCCTCCAAGGCATATGAATTATCACACTTCCTGCCATACTTAGATCCAGTGCCATCTTGGTTGCCATTTGAAAGGGAGGGTAAATTCATCCTACCTAAACCTTTTGCATGTGATAATGTTTCCATTAATGTTTCAGATTTAGAATCTGAAGCAAGGGACCATGTTGAATCAATTTATGGAATTGAAGATGAAATTCAATCGGATCCAGATCAAGATCCAGTCCCTACTCCCAATCCTAGGCCTAAATGGGCTCAAAAGATTACCGAGGTATATGGGAACATGACTGGAGAGTCATCTAACATGAGGAGAACAAGGTCTCAGTTTCAAAAATATATCCCTGCGCTATTCAAGGAAACTCAACTCTTCCACATAGGTGCTAAAAACTCCTAGAGAAACGGTACATGATGGTTATGAACATCAATTATCCTCATTGCAAAAAAAAAATGGGTCATGTCACTCTTCCTCCAAAAAGAAGAGACAAAGGAAATATTTCTTCTCCTATCTGTCATTAGATTTGAAGAAAGTGGAGAGGTTCACATGCATAGTACCAGGAAACTAGTGCACACAAGAACCATCACACTGCACTACTGCTCAATAGAGATGCAGATTGCATAAATATTTTCACAAGTTTTTACTCAAGAAGATTTTTTTTTCTCTTAGTATGAAAGCTAGATCCTATTTTTTCCCAATTTTCTTTTTAACAAAAATGACTATTTTTTTTTCTCATGAAAAGAATCCAAAACTGAAAGAGCAATTGTCATTTCAGCCATTTACAACCAAGTAGGATAACTACTACAAAAATCTAAGAATATACAATTTCTTCCTAAAGAAAGAAGAACCACCGAGCTGAACTTAAGGTATTGACTGAAAGACACTGAATTCACCATTAATACTGAGGTGGCCTTGAGCCAAAAGGCAACCTCTATTCACCAAAGAATCTTCCCTTCCATTTAATTCTCACAGAATATGAAAAAACTCGACCTTTTCAAACTCTTTCATTAAATTTTGAGTTCTCTGCAAAATTAAATTCAATGCTGGGTTGTTAAAGAGACCATCCTAATTTAACCTTTTAATCAATAATTATGAGTCTCCATACACTTGAATTGATATAAATCCAGCCTCCTTTACCAATTGACATGCTTTAAGAAGACTATAACTCTCGTCTTGGTTATTTGACATTATACCAAGTCCCTAATTGAAACTTGTTTCCAATGACCTGTCAAGGGAGATTAATAGTCCCCCAGCACCAGATATCCCCGGGTTTCCCTTAAATGCACCATCCAAGAAAATACAAGTTGAAGAGGACTTTATCCACTTATTAAAAAAATCAGATTCATTACAATGGATTCACCAATGTGGAGAGCAAAATGGTTTGCTGCAAATCGCATTTTTTAATACCAGAAGAACCTTTTCCAAGCCAGTTGTAAACCTCCTACGGTAATGTTATCATGGAGGGAGAGTTATAAAATGTTTCTGAAATGAGGAAATTATTTTTTTACGCCACCATCTCTAGAGCAGACTGTATGCCATTAAAAATCCCATCATTCCTAGTTTTCCACAATAACCACCAGATGAATTTAGGAACAGACTGCCAAAGATTCTTCCAATCCACGCTGACAGTAGAAATTCAATCTTTCCATTTGGGGAGCCGTTCATTCCAAGAGGATTAAAGAGCAATGACTAACAGATGAGAACAAGGTGTGGGGGAGAGGCCATTAAGAACCGAATCCCAAACCTGATGAGAGAAAACACAATTCATA
Source organism: Pseudotsuga menziesii (assembly GCA_001517045.1). Lineage (NCBI taxonomy): Eukaryota > Viridiplantae > Streptophyta > Pinopsida > Pinales > Pinaceae > Pseudotsuga > Pseudotsuga menziesii. Next base: position 883,516 of record LPNX010335439.1, on the reverse strand, counting down.
AAAATGTGATACGAAGTTTCAACTGCTGAATAGCAAAGACAACATCAAAAAGGACCATTGAACCTTCGCCTACATAAATTTTCTCCAGTCAATGCTCTTCTGTGCAAAAGAGTCCATGTGAATAAATTCACCTTCGGTGAACAAGAGGAGGACTAGACCGAGTTCCAAATCGTTGGGGGAAGGCAAGAAGCAAGGGGCAAATGAAGAGCTTTGTATCCCTAAGCAACGGAATATTTACCAGAGCTGACCCATCCCCAAACATCTTTAAAAAAATAGTTTATAGGAGCAAAACTGGTTAATAATAAAATCAACAAATTCTGCTGAGGAATGAGGTAATCCGGAATCTCTGGAAAGCTCTAGCCAACCCAGTTCCTGGATCTGTCCCAAGAACAAATATCTGCCAGCCTAAGGAAGCCTTTGTTACTTAACCAATCCTTAATCTCGCTTAGAGATTCATTAGAGGAAAAAGGCAGGTTCCCCATTATCTTATCCTCCCACAGGAGAGTCCTTTTCCCACTTCCAGGAATTCGATATAGTTGAAGCTAAAATTTATCAAGACCTCTTCTACAAAGGTTCCAAATTGCTATCCCTGAGGGGGAGTTAGCTAAATTTATATTTCTCATAGGGATTCCCTTAAGATACTTCTTCTAGAAAATTTTACTAACTGGATGATTTTTGTTGGAGTATAACTGCCATAAGAGCTTTCCCCCCAATGCCAAGTTCACCAGCTCGGGATCTCGAATATTCAAACCACCCTTAGAAATAGGTCTTTTAATGATTTCCCACCTGACTAAATGCATTTTCTTCTGATTACCTTTGCCTCCATGCCAAAGGAAATCACAGAGAAGTTTGGCAATTTGGGCAGAGATAGATTTGGGAGTAAGAAGCAGGGAAAACTTAAAGATGGGGACTGTTGAAAGAACTGCCTTGATTAAAATCAATTTACCCACCTGAGTTAACCAATGACCTCCCTAGGAAACAATTTTAGCTTTAATCTTGCAAATCACATCAATCCACAGCGATGAAGGGCTGGGACCCAGATTTAATCGAAGCCGCAAATACTTGATATTATCCCACTTTTCAAAACCTTGAAATCCCAAAGTATGAGCAATTCTAAGAAGGGTTGGATGACCAACATTCCATCCCTAAATGACACTCTTACCCTTATTAATCAAGGCTCGAGTGGTTACACAATTTTTTTGCAAAATTACCTTAAAATCCTAGGTGATAATTAAGGAGGCCCCTCCCAATAAGAGGGAGTCATCATCAAACAGAGGGTGATTAATAGGATCAACACCTCTTGCAATTTTGATACCAGGAAGAGAACCAACCACCATTTATGCTGAGAGTTTTTTGCTTAACACTTCTTCCATCAAAATATAAAGAAAGGGAGACAAGGGGCACCCTTGTTGCAGTCGTCTAGAAGCTTGGAAGAAATCTGCTGGCCTACCATTTACAAGTGGTGAAATCCAAGGCCTCTCAATGCAGGCTATAATCAAATGGAAAAACTCAACACTAAATCCAAAATCTTTAAAAACTTTATAGAGAAAGGAGACTTTGATGCGATCAAAGGTGTTTTTCATGTCTAATTTGATGAGCATACCTTTATCCTTCCTATGGTAACTAGAATGGAGAGCTTCTTGAACTTGAATAACATTATCTAACAAATGTCTTCCTTAGACAAACCCTCCCTGCAGAAGCGAAATTAGAGTCCCTAAAATGGTTTCAATCTATTAGCTAAGAGTTTGGCCAAGATTTTATAAGAAGCATTGCAGAGGGAGATGGGTCTGAATCTATCAAAATAAGCAAGGTTTACTTTCTTTGGAATCAATGCTAGAAAGGTTGAGTTAGTATTCCTTCCAACTTTGGCTTTTGAAAGGAAGGCTGAGACAATTCTGAGAAGGTAAAATTTAATATAGTTCCAACATACCCTGTAGAAATGGATAGAGAATCCATCTGGCGCGGGGGACTTATCTAGCTCCATAACCCATATTACAACAACCACCTCTTTCTCAGAGAAGGATTTCACTAGACCAACATTGTCATCTTGAGTAACCAAAGAAGGAATATTAGACAAAAAATCAGAATTCAAAATATCATTAGAGTTACCATCTTCATGAAACAATTGTTGAAAGTGTTCGTTTGTTGCCCGTTGCAATTGCAATTGGACTTTGATGACTTCACCATTGCTAGTGCAAATTTCAGAAATATGATTATGAGAGAGCTTGGACCTGCATTCCCAATGAAAAAAAGCTGAGTTTTTATCCCCGGCTAACAACCAAAGACTGCGAGATTTAAGCCTCAAATGTTCTTCTTCCTTTCGGAAGGAAGTGGATGGAAATGATTACGTAGCCTGCTCAACCGTTAGCTGAGCTTTTGAAATTTCAGTATTTTCCATGCTAAGCCGAATATCTGCTAGAGCTTGAATAGTCTCTACCCTGTTTCTCATAGGATTTTGAAGAGGAGCTTTAATCCAAATTTTCAAGGCGATTTTTGAAAGTTTCAGTTTTTATTCCCATACATAGCTGGGAGAGCCATCTATAAACTGAGACCAAACATGAGAAATTAATTCACCGAAGCCTTCTCTCTCGACCCAAATGGGACTGAACCAAAAAGGGATAGGTCCCATATTTTCTTCTTTTTCCAAATGAAGGCCAATAGGATGATGATCCGACGTTACCTTTGGAAAGATTGTTGAGGTTAAAACAAAGTCATCCAACAACATACTTTGAGCAAGGAAATGATCCAGACGAGCTGAGATACGAGCCGACCCAACTCTATTATTAGACCACGTGAAGCGCCCTTTCTTAACCTTGATATCTAGAAAATCACTAGACTGAATCAAGGAATCGACCAACTCTAGAAAAGGATCCTTATCCCAGTTTCCTCCACATTTCTCCTTAGTTTTGAAAATGATGTTGAGGTCGCCAGCCACCACGATATTGGAAAAGGAATGGGATTCCAAAAAATCTAGTAGAGACTGCCAGCAAATTTTTTTCTCCACGTAATTTACAGGAACATATAAATTGAAATGAGATAAGATTAAATTGTTGGAAACATGTTGTAATTCAGCAAATAACCAGTGATGTGTTCTAAACGATTTTTTGAGATGAAAGATATCCTCTGACCATAAGGTGGTCAGACCTCCAGAACAGCCCCTGGCACTTACGGCCAAGCCTGCATTTTTTTCCATTTAGACTTACTTATGGATAAAAGAGCATCCTCTTCTATCTTAGTTTCTTGTAGCAATAGAATATCCGAGGGATGCATTTCAAGCAAATCTTTTACTGCTTCAGCCTTTGCTAAGTTTCCCAATCCCCTGCAATTCCAGGAATTGATCTGCATTATTTACCCAAGGAGTAGGGAGTTGCTCCTCCCTTTGGGGGCCTGTTTCTCTTACTTCTTCCAAATGAAAATTCAATGGTGGTTTGGCTACCATGCATCTTTAGCCTCTCTGCTTCTTCCTCTCTAATCTCCTTTCGATATTTCCTTCCGGTCTTTTTTGAAAATTGCCCATGATATTCTGAATATCCTGAGGACTCAACTTTCTTTTTAATTGCATCTGCATAAGAGGGAGAAATAGGAGATCTTATGGGAGAAAGATTATGCATGCAAGGCTCATTTTGAGGAGAATCTAGTCTAACTAGAACAGAAACCTGAGGTATTATCCCTACATTAGCTGGAACAAAGACTTGAGGTTCTGTCCTTACTTCACCCTCTTCTATAAGAACATCAGAATGCTAGAGTTTACCTTCTTCAAGGATAGGAGAGGCATGAACTTCAGGAGAACTTAAAACCCCGAAAGGATTTGAAGTATTCAAAACCTTTCCTACAACCTGATATATTACTGAATTCACCTCAGGATGAGTTCCATTTCAAACATATCCCTCTATATTTTTTACAAGTTTAGAGGAGCCTACTTCTGTTGATTTATTCCCCATACGTTTTGTTCTATATCCAGTGTTTCCCTCTTATATTTCAATTTAGAGGAGCCTGCTTTCTGAGATTGAATCCACTAATTTGGGATTGCTTTTTTTGCCACTTCATTTGATTTTTTCTTACAATTACTGGCGAAATGACAATATTCAGGACAGAATCGGCACTTAAAAGGGAGTTGTCCATAGTCCAGTTCCTAGAAATGAGACCAATCAACCACATTTAGCTTGATTACTTCAGGAAACCCAATCTCCAAATCAACATCAATGAAAATTCTGGCGCAGGAAAACTGGTCTTTCCTTTCAGCCCTGTCAATGTATTTACCGAGCGTATTTCCAATAGCCAGAGATTCTGAGTTCCAACAATGGAGGGGAAGGTGGGGGAGCCAAACCCATACTGGAACAGCTGAAGGAACATCCTGGGAAGGATCAAAATCAGGAGTCCATTTGTTCAAGTAGAGTCCCTGAGGACCCATAAAATAAGGACCATTTCGGAATATAAGATCTCGGTCTTCTGCTGAATCAAAGACAAATACGTAGTACCCTCTGCCTACGAAATGATTTTGGATCCCTTCTGAAACAAGGGATTTCCAATTTCTCTAGATCCATCCTTCAATAGCCTTCGGGGATGGCCACAAACCAGTAAATTGTCCAATTAGGCCACGCTATGCTAGATTCAAAGCAGTCTGGTAAGGTCTTTCTGTCGGGAGGTCAACCGAAGGGATGTCTGTCTTCTTCACAAAAGACTGACTCAGAGGGCTGCCTTTTCTCTTCCCACACGAAGAAATAAGGCATTTGAATGCCTCTAACCCACGAGGAAGAGGAGGAGGGCCCCCTCCAGAGGCCATGGAAACCTTCAGAAAAATATCCCATTGATTTTGTAGAGACAAGCCCAATTTGGAAGAAAATTCCACCTCCACTCAACACAACAAGCACCAATAAGATCAGACAGAAGTTGAAGACATCCATCTCTCCAAGCATCCACCAGGATAAATCCCTTACTCCACAGGAACCTAAACTCACCACCGAACAGCTAGAAGAAACGGATCCAGACAAGACCATGAAAGCTAGAAGGCACAGAGGCCAGCTCCAACTAAAAAATTGAATAGAAGAACAGTCACTTACCCAGCTGATCTCCTAAGAGCACGAATCGATCTAGAAATTTTAAAAAATAAATCAAGGATACGTCCTCCAATTCTCTGACAGAGAACCACTTGAGGGAAAGAGATGCCTTGTGAGACAACACCTCCTGCAAGAAGCACTTCCCACAAATCAAACCTTGAACCGCAAAATATCTAAATCTCCATCAAAACCAAATGATCTGGAAGGGATCTAGATACCATTAGCAGAAAGATCGAATAGATCTGGAAGGGGTCCAGAGACCATCAGCTGCAGAACCAGGCCAAGGAGAGTTCAAAATTTTTCTTGGAGGTAAATTTTTTTTTCTTGGAGCGGCCGATTCATTTTCCTAATTATTTTGAGGGGGAGAGTTCCCATGAGGTTTTCCCCATTTCCTTGGTTGGTTAAGAANGGGGGGGGGGGGGGGGGGGGGGGGGGGGGGGGGGGGGGCGCTCCGGGTGTTAGGATCATTAATTAATCCTTACTTGACCACCATAGTCTATTTGTCTTTTCCTAGATTAGGAGGTCGTTGCCATTTCACTAGTGCATTAGGGACTCATATCGGGGACACCTACCACTCAATGTGTCTGTCTGCATGAGTTTAGGAACTCCAGGGACCAATCCCTATAAAAAAGGAACCCATTGTGAGTGTCACCAACAGTATCTAGTGGTTGACCCTAGTCTATGTTCAGTTATGCTTTGATTCCCATCAGTTATTTCACTCTCAGTCATCCTAGCGCCAGTTTGCATGATTTAAGGGAGGTAGGGAACATTTGCTCTCCTACCTGCATCAGCTAACTGGTTTTGAACTGATTTAATGATCTGGAGTTGCATTAGTGAGCTCTAGTGGTGATTTTCCCACACCAAGTTAGCTCCAGAGTCGATCCAAGTTTGTAGATTCGAATCCTATCTTATGCATTTGAATTCTCTTATTTATAACACCATTGTACTACATATTATGTATTGATTAATGGATGTAATATAATTCTTTCAATTATTGGTCTCATGTGTGTTTAATTTGCCATGAGTTACTAATCATATTTTGTTGTATTGCTTCTCTCTCTTCTATAATATTCTTTCACATATGATTTCATTCAGGCATGAGGATCTCGATTCACAAAATTAAACAAGATTGAGGAAAGCCAAAGCTTATTCAACATAAAATTGAGGCAAAAAACGAATAGTTGAACAAAAAGGATACTATAAAAATGAATGCCGAAGAAAAATTAGAACAAGCTGGTTTGCATCAAGAAAAGTTCAGCCAAGCTAAAAAATTTAAACGAAATATGCATTGAAAGAGAAAGAAAGACTAGAGATCTTGGAAATAGAAGTGAGGTGCTTGAAAAGTCAATTTAGTGATTATCGATATAAAATTGAACAACTTGAGCTCAACAATCATGACATGTTTAGAGAACAAAACTTTTTGTTTTTCTATGGATGGAACCGAGCTCCTTACTGAGTTTTGACTCATTGTGTTACCTTCTATAATTGGGTAGTGACTCATTGATGGTTAGTTGGAGGTGGGGTTATGACATTTGTATATCACCATTCTTAGAGTCACGAGCATGGAGGGAGAAGGAACCAAAGGGTTTCTTAGTGCTAGGATGTGGATAAGGCATTTTGTCAACAAGGTGATGTAATTCTGTTTTGCGCATCAGAAGAGGGAGAAGATCAAAGTTGGCATCAGTTGGGATTCTTCACCATCTTTGGGTGTACTCAAATTTTGTATCGAGGTGTTCTTCGTATAAATGTTTTATGAGTGTATAATAGCTTATATACTATTACATTTTCATAAATTTATATGTTGCTTCATGATAGTAAACTTTGAATGAAATGTTAGTTACAACTGGGGAATTAAATGGTTTAAATAGTTAGGAAATCATCTATATTTTCTTATTATTAGCCTTTGTTGGATTTAGTGAATTAATAAATGTTTATTAGCAATTAGCACCCAATTGAGGTGTAATGAACCTTGATGGGTGCTACATTATGATTCCTCATGGAAAAAAAGTTCTTCATCATTTTCTACGTTGTCACATTTAGGTTTTATATTTTGTAACTTGTCATCCTTGAACCCTTTTATCTGTTCAAAAAATTTCCAGCTAAGCTTATTTAGGGAAGAATTTTCTTTTCCATTTTTCTGATAAACCCTTGTTAATTTCATCCTTGAGATATTGATTCTTTTATTCTAACTTTTGCTTATGTTGCTTTGTATCTTTTATCTTCTTGATTTTTGCAAGTAGGTTTTTATTGTGATATTTTAGGCAATAATTTTTTTGTCTTTATCGACAATCACATTGTTAGATTATTTTTCCATCTTTTATATTGACTTTTGATCATCCTAAAGGATCGTGTTTGATATATTTTCAATGTCTTTTGATCAGGGTGCTACCAATTTAATTGTAACGTCCTACAAAGTTATCTTCTTCTTCTTTTAGGTGAATGTCAACATCTTCTTCTTTGTGTTTAAAATGAAAGATCCTGATGTTTCCATGGAGGGTGAACCTATAATTATGTCATTGTCACTTGTCCAAAAGGATGCAACTTTAAATTGTCACAATATGAAAATATAATTACCAATTCTCAATTGTAAATCTTTTATATTGTCTCTGTAATATACCAAATTGTTGTACCATGGTGTTGTGTAGGGTTTGTTGTGATATTTGGTATTTTATTCAAGTTTTGATGTATACTTTTTCTAATAGTAGGTTTGCATGAATAATAATGATGTTGCATGCCCCATATATAATAGTTACTTAGATCTACAATGTAAACATGGTCAAAAGTAAAGCATGGACATACCAAATAATTGCATTGGAGTTGTATACTAGTATAGAAAAGACATGCACATCATGTACAATAATTGGTCTCAGTGGTTGACATTAGCCATAATAACAATTCGCCCATGCATGCCTCATGCCCTCTTTTAGTTGCAGATTAACAATAATGCCTCTGGAAATACTAAAACGAGTCTCAACAAGCAACAATGAGAGTCGCAATGATTCACCTAGTGAGATGAATGATTAATATGGTCCATATAGTGATAGAGCAATGTGCCTCTAGCGATCTAGTAAAGAATATTGTGCCCTCAGTGATGGATTAGTGATAATGGGCCCTTCAAGATGTACTAAGGCAATATTCCCTCTAAGGAAGATCTTCAAATACCCTAGTGAATTAGATAAGGAATATGTCACCGTTATCTGGCGAAAGTCATCCTTAACCCTAAATAATATCATAGAGCTGTGAAATCAAATTCCAGAAGTGAATAAGAATGCATGCCTAGAGAATTTGATTTGCCTTCTTTATTACTTTTTGACATGTACATGTTGCATGCAACTTAACTTACGCATGCATGAAACTTTAATGATGCGTGCATTTTGAATTACACATTGCATGTTTCTCATATCACTTGATATTTCTTAAATGGGTCCCTTTCCACACCAATGACTTCATTTCCCCGATAATAATGTGCATTTAGTTCTATGTGGCATCAATAATCACTTAATTCCCTAGCTTGTCACTGTTAGAATATAATCCATAGGGATTATTGTAAAATAAATAAATAGTAAGAAGCCGAAAGGGCTGGGCGGAAGGTGAAACCCAACCGTCACATTATTTGTATAAATATAGGCATTTGCATTAGAATAATAATCAATCGGGAGTTATTACCAACAAGTGGTATCAGAGCGCTGCCGTAACTCCTGCCTGCTGCATTTCAGCCCTGGCATTCTGCCTGCCAGTCTGCTCCTTCAGGCTGCCTGCCCATAGCCAGTCTGCCCTCTGCTCTTCCCTCCTGCCAGTGCATTCATTGTATGCGTTATTCTCATTCTCATGAGACTACTGCTGCGTTGAAGACTCTGGAAGTGTAACCCTAATTTTTTTTCTTCTGTGTTTCAACATCCCATTTTCAATATAGTGTGCCCAGACTTGTGAAGACTGCGCCCTCTTGTAGCGTCCTTCCACATTGCCAGAGAGATGAGATTTCGAATGTTTCTCTTCCGTGAAGAGACTGATGAGTAAGAGCCTGCATTGGAGACTGTTCTTAATGAACACGTTGAAGACTGATATACATTGCCTGCGGATATACTGAATGCATTGAAGACTGAGCCCGTGAATGTTGTGCGTAAAGCTGTCTGCATTCTTTGTGTGAAGGCGTGGAGCTGTCACCGTTGTATGAATGGAGGTAAGCCTTTTTGTTGACTGCAAAATATAACATATCTGCATACCTGCGTGGAGAAGAGACTGTTAAAATATTGTTGTATAAGCCTGCGTGGAGAAGAGACTGTTGAAATATTGTTGTATAAGCCTGCGTGAATGGTGTGGCTGCTGGTATCAAAATAGAAGGCCGGTGTGGTGATTTGTAAAAATCATTAACAACAATTCGAAGATGCTCCAATAATAATAATTAGCAGAGCAGCGTAACCAAATGGGAATTTCAAAAGTCATTGGTTATGAGTCGTGATCGAAGCCAAACATATTGTTCCGATCTAAATCTCCATGCACCGATCGGGATTTCGTTATCTCCTCTGTTTAACTGCATCCCAGTTATAATATGTTGAATATGTTAATCAGCCCCCCTTAATCTAGTCAGCGCACTGTCGTAGGGTTTGATGTATGCTTGCATTTAAATCTGTTCAGGCCGCCCTGCCATTGCTGGATTATTGAACAAGAAGAAATAAATACCTATCAGGTGGTATTTTTGTGAAGACAACATTTGCTAGGGTTCCCGCGTTCTGCTAGGGTTCTCGTACATATACTGATATGCATTGATATGGTGTGACTGCGTTCTGCCTCAAGGCTGTGATTTCTGGCTGCATGATATGCATAAAATGGTGTGACTGCATGATAAATAAAATGGCGTGGCTGCAAATCTTATTATTCTCTCCATCATTTACTCTCATATTTTGTAAAATGTGATATTATATTGGTATGGGATACTCATTTTTTGGAAAAATCTGGATCCCGATACACTGGTCGAGGTACATGTTGCTGGTGTTTTGCGTTGTATGCTGAAGACTGAGTTGTATGCTGCTGAAGACTGCATTGTATGCTGAAGACTGCGTTGAAGACTGTGTTTTATGCTGAAAAATATCATCTATTTCTAGTGACTGATATATATTTTGATATATTTTATATTGACTGTATTGTAAAAAGTGCAGAGACTCAGACCTGCATTGTGTAGAATAGTGCACAGAATTTATATATTGAAATTAAATATAGAGCAGCTGCAAGATTGTTTTGAAATGACTGTAGAGTTATTTGCAAAATCATATTGTAATCTGTAAAGGAGTAGGAATCTAAACCTGCATCCCATATATTTTTCTAAGCATTCTGTAAGTTATAGTTTCTAGATTAGAGATGCACTCTTTGGCATCTAATATTGGTGCTGCCCTTGCCGGCAAAGACCAATCCAAAGACCCTTCCAAGGGAGATTGCAGCAAGAGAGGAAGAGGAAGAAGAAACTTTCGAGGCAGAGGGGGCAAAATATCAGATTTGCAGTGCAAGCGTTGCGTAAAGACTGGGCACACATCAGATCAATGCTGGGCTTCATGGGACTCCATCAAAGACAAGCACAACCAGAAGAAAGATGACCAAAATGCTAGTAAATCTTCTGATTCTTGTATTGTTGCACATTGTAATCTTGGATTTAATGAAATGACTTCTCTTTCATCTTATAAAGATTGTTGGCTGCTTGATACTGGTGCAACATCACACATGACATTTAGAAAAGACTATTTTGAAGAACTGAATGAAACAATAGATGGCATAGTTTACTTTGCCGATAAGT